>VZTE01004915.1:200624-219324 GCA_013397775.1 Eulacestoma nigropectus | reverse complement strand
GAAGGGGAAGGAGCGCAGAGGAAGGGGCTGGGAATGAATGAGAGCGGGGCGGGGAGGAGGGACGGCGGGGCGGGCACTGGGCCGGCCGGCCCCCCGGCACGGGGGAATGAGCGGGGCAGCCGGGGGGCGGTGTCTGGGAGAGAAATGTAACGACCTTCTTTTGCAAATAAATTTTTCCAAAAAAAAAAGTGCATTTGTTGAGTTGTGTGGTTTTTTCTGGTTTTGTTTGTTTGTTTGTTTTGTTAAGGTTTTTTTAAGCCCTGTGTTTGGATATTGACATCAGTACCGGGGAAGTGCTACCGTCGATTTAGCTGGAACCAGTCGCCTTTTCCAGGACTCTGGGGATGCAGACGGACTGAAGCGGCACTCACCGAGGTGTGACAGCGGTGGGAACCCTCAAGGACGCTCTAAACGTGAGGAGATAAATCTACGTGTTATCAAATCTCCTGCTCAAGGGCGAAGCCTGTCCCCTGGTGCCACTGAGCTCTCTCAGGACGGAAGGACTAAATTTCCTTCTTCTAGACAGCCCGCTCGGGCACCATCTGGAAGTCTCTGGCAAAGACGGAAAATAGCCTTCCCTGATTAATTTTTCAGAACATATTGAGATAAAAGTGATGTTTGTCCCCCGTGTGTCGTGTCCTTCTGCTGTCCGTCGGTCAGACTGCCAGGCTGCAGTAATAGCAGAAGATAAGCACTTGGTACACAAGTGGACACGACTGCCCGGCGGCACCAGCACCCATGCGATGCGATTAACCGGAACCAAGCCACTCCCTGAAACGACTTGCATGGAAGGCAGATAAGAACTGGGTAAAGGTGAGATCATTGCCTGAGAGTTCACAAGCTGGTCATATTCCTTCTCTAATAATATAATTTATAAAATAAAACAGGATTTATTGCATCGTGTTGAAAATATTCTGCGGGAGCTTTTTTTTTTTTCCTAGATATTTGAATCTGGGAAATCAAACTGTTCTACAAAAACAGATTAATGTATTTGAGAATCTATGAGAAATAATCAAAACGCTAAATTAAATGAAGGCTGATGTGGTTTATTTTTTGAAGATTTCAATAATTATTACTTTAATCACTGTAATATGGAATTAATCAACTACTCATTTGGTGCAAAACTGTGTTTTTAAACATTATTATCCTGCAGAAATAAACTCTGAATATGAGTGAGCTCTGATGTAAGGGATAACGTGCTACAAGGCAGCTGGTTGTGTTATGCCAGCCGTCATCATCATGCAAGAAATGCAGTAATGCTATGGTAAAGTTCTACTGGAAAATGTGGTAACTAAGGTGCAAGATGCCTTTTTAGTATAAATTATATTGAGCTTTCAGGGTTCAGTCAGCTTCAAAATAACTCTCAATATCAATATTTAACATCTTTTTTTTTTTGTGAAAATTTCTGAAATTCAAGGTGTTTTGTGACCCAAAACTCTTTTCTGATAAAGGTACTGTGAGGCCAACCTTGGCAGGTCAAAAGTAGGTTGTAAATATTACCAGTAAGGTTCTATCTTCAGCACATGATTTTGCTATCACCTGCCCAGTTTTCAACAAGTACAGAGCTGTAGGCTTTTTTTTGGAGTCCTATTGCAGGAACTGGCAGCTGCAACCAGATTTCTTTACTATTTTTCTTGTATGGGAAAAGACAGAAAAGGTTTCATACATTGTTAAAGCCGCCAACTAGGCAGCACTGAGTTCCACCAATGCCTGGTCCAACCTGCTGCAATTACAGCAAATCATCTGTGTGGGACCTCCTTCTCCACTGAATTGCTCTTCTGTGCCTCTGAAGAAGACTTGTAAACCTCAATTTCACTCTCAGGTACCTGCAGGGAAAGCTATGTCACAACTCAGTCAGACTGCTCAAGCCTGCACATACAGCTGAGAATTATTGTTATTAAGCATCCCAGCATGCTGACCTATTCTTGGAAATATGACTGTCATCTAAATAATAATCTAAATATCCATTTGGGATAAAAAGAAATAAGCATTCCTCTAGCTCCTTGACTTGACTTTTCAGAGTTCTTTAAACCCTAGTCACCTGAGCTGCTCTAGTCTAAATAGCAGAAATTAGGGAAGAGTTCAGTCATCTGCCTCTGTTTTTCAGTACTTCGCATCCATGTGTTTAAAGGTAGCCAGAGGTCTACAGGACTTTCCAACCCAAACATTGCAGCCTGATGTGTAGATCTGCTGGCATTGTCTGCAGTATCCATGGGATGCTGGATGGTACCTAAATGTGTACCAGGAAACTAGGAGATGCACTCGGCTGGTAACAAGCCTTCCTTGGATGTTACTCAAGCTCTAAAGGAAAAATTCAAACATCAGATAATGCCAGGCTGCAGACAGCTTAGGCAGTAAGAACTTTCTGCTTTCTTCCTGCTCTTCTTCCTCTAGACACTACTGCCTTATAAGACATGTTTAATTCAACTGCTGTGCAGTTTGGTGGGTAGGATGCGCTGCTCTGAGCAGCCCTGCTTGTGCCTGAGCTACCCAGAAGACACATCACGACTTGAGTTGTGTCATAGAACAAGCTCGTGTGCTTTTCTGCACTTGTTGCCCCCCGGCTCCTTCGACTGGCGAGTCACAGCACACCCTGCGCACACCTCAGCCTTCGCTGTCGTACTTGGTTGTGCTGCCAAGGCATCTTGGGGGTTCCCAGCACTGAAGGCTGAATGATACAGACTATGAATCCAAGCATGTGCCTCCATGGGAAATGCCTCCTATGGAAAACATGCTACTATGCAGCTTTGAAAATGAACCAACTGTACCTCTGAGAACAGCCTTACAGAAGGTTTCTCAAGGTGTCTTCACCTGTGCCACAGAATGGAATCACACACGTACCTCTCTGTCCTGCCCCAGTCCTGTTGTTTTATATAAACTTCTGTACCAAATAAATGAGGGCTGAGCAAGGCAGCGCACAGGTTACTGACAAGGCTTACATTTAGCAGAGAGATAAAATGAACTGGGTACAACATATTTTCTTCCTCTATTCTTATTAATGTCCCATGCTTCGAGTGACCTTTTGAAAAGCTTGGTAATGCTCAAGTTTAATTTTTCTTCATTCTAAAATTATCATTCTCATTCTCATTGTTTTGTTTTGTTTTTTTTTATTTTCCCTAGATAAAAGAATCTTAACTTTTGCATGAGACCAACCAGTGAAAATGTTGAAGCTCATTGTTAAGTGCAAAAGTATTTGTGTATCAGTTATAAAGAACTACAACTCTCTGTTAATCTTGCTTGTTTAATAAGTAGTAAGTGAAAAAAAATATCTCAGGGAGTCTGTTTGTATTGTGCAGACTTTTTCAGGTATCATTGTAATTTTCTGTGTGACATTTAAGAACAAATAACCTCCAATAATAACTTTTTAACTGTCTGTTTAGTTTCATAATAATGCTTAGAGTCTGCAAGCCTAAACCCACTGTGATATGAGCTGTTCAAAGACACAGAGAAATACACTGATCGCTTAAAAGACAAAAAAGATAAAAATAAAAATTCAACTACCATACAGGTTATGCAAATTCTCATAGCTTCTCACTTACAGTGTAAGAACTGGAATATGGTCAAGGGACTGTTTGCTAAACCAAGTTTCTTCCTCATGGCAAGTATATTGAATAAAAATAGAAGGAAAAGAGCTTATTCTTACATTTTCCCAGATTCACTACATTAGAAGAAGCAAAGTAAGCTAACACAAGACCTGGCTTATTTTTTAAAATTGTAATACAGAGAGGTGCAGAGGAGCAGCATATACAATGCACACAAAATTCTTTCAAGATTTTCATTTGCAAAGCTATCCTGTGCTGCAAGATCAAGTCTATGACAAGATAAAATTTCATACTGTAGATAGTCTGAGAAATGTAATTACATTATTGTGCATAGCATGAGATGCAGGATATAAAAATCCTGTACCAGTTATAAAAATAAGTAACTATAGATTTGAATATGTGGTTTCAGGTAAGGTAATGCAACGTAAACTAATATAATAACTATGATACAGCATCCAGAATAGTATTTGAGAGCATATTTTGAAAGATAGGCAAGGCTTTTGAAAATACTTCTCAGTTCTGTCCTTTGTACCATGCCACAACCTAGCGCAGACTTCCAACTCCAGATGGGATCGGGGCTTGGCATTGATACGCAAAACCATGTGATAATCTTTGGAACAGTTACTATGCTGAAATGTTTAACTTTCTTTTCTTTTTTTTTTCTTTTAATGTATGTGTCTGTAATTTATGCACATGCAAAAGTATACAAGCACAATGTTTCCCAGGAAAATGGCAACATCATACAATTCCATATACATTTTTACTTGGGAAAGGGCTTTCTTCTCTGCAGAAATTAGATAGTAGATCTACAGAGCACAGGAATTAAATATGAACCCCTTATCTGCAGAAGAATTTTACCTTTAGTCCCATCAACACTGCTCATCCCGTTACAGTTGTGTGATAAGTCACCCTCCCACTGGCAAAACACAGACAAGGAACATTATGTTATTCAGTGATGACTTAGGAGGCTGACAGCACCTAATGTTGCAGAAAGTGGTTGTTCCTCCAGCCCACTCCTTCCCACCTGCAGGGCTACAGAGGCAGGAGAACAGCACACCAGAGCTGCGGGAAGGGTCATGCTCACTGCACTGACAGCCTCTCCTGTCGAGACCCTCTGTTCCCAAAAGCAAGGGGCAGCATTTGGCCAGTGACTAGACAAGTCTATTTTTAGGAACTTTTTATGCCATATATTCTATTCCTGTCACTACAGAGCACTGATGCAAATATATGTAGGGCTGCTGCTGTTACAAAGCTGCAATTTCCTGGACTGCATTAATTTTACTAGAGTAGATTATGACAGACAGAAATTATAATGGTAAAGAAGTCTTCATTTACACAAAGGGAGACGTCTTCTGTTATTTGTAACTGGAATTGCAATTCTTGTAAAGCTTATTCATGTTATCATCTTTTCCTGATTGCACATCTGTCATTTATTCTACAGTATTGGTGCTATTTCCAGTTAACCTTATTTTTAGAATAATGGAGGAATTTTCAGTCTCAATTAAGAAGCAGCTCACATTGGAAAATATAATCCTTATTGGTAGGAAAATTGTTTATGGGTTTTAAATTCCTTCACAGTCCAGTTCCATCTCTCTGTGTTACCATAACCATTAAGCACTTTCTTGGTCGTCTTGAAGACCTCAGCTGCTTTCAAAAATCTTTATTTAATATATTAATCTTCTCTTAATCACATTACATATATTCAAGATTCCTTCCTTTGTTATTTGTCAGAGGTTGCTACCCAATAAGTATTATATTATTATTAAATACCTATATCATATCTAAATATCTAGATCTCTTTCTTCTGTAAAATCATTCCATTTGTTTATTAATGTCAGTCAAATGATATTTGAATAAACTTTTAATTCCTTTTTTCTACTTCCTTTTCTAGTATTTAATGGATTAATGTTACAGAGATAATTAGGTAGTTTCGAATTTGTTAAACACTTCTAAATATTGGCATCATATACAATTTTAATTTTATCTCTGAATTTTAGTTCTGAGGGGCAGTTTGAGGGGAATGAGGAAAATACTGTCCTACACTTTTATTTGAGCATTTTTTTTCAGTTTCAAGCAGAGTTACTTTTTAGACAGAAACACCTCTGAGTCATTGGTCATGAAACCAAGCAATATCAGGCTCAGTCCATACCTGGATAAGATACATTGAAGAAAAGCAGGAAAACATCTAAAGTAACTTTTGCTTTGAGGAAGAACAGAGCTGTTGTGCCCTCCTGGCACCTGGTGGACACTAAGTATAAAGAAGCTTCAAAATTGAAGTCAAGGTTACAGCAGCTTTTGATCATGAGCTATCCCATGACACACATCACAAGAATAGCAGCATCTTGGTCAAACTCCAGTTTGGATAATTAAGCATCTGACTTGAATTCCCTTTGCCACTTCAGTCTCAATGAGCAGCCTTCTTCAATTTCAACCAGAACTTATTTCATGAAACATGTTCATTAAAGTGTAGCTCCATTTCAGGAATGGATGAAGGGATTAACATACAGTTCATGATTTTTCCAGGACAATAAGAGTAACAAGGCCTGTCACTCTAATTATTTTATGCAAGCACTGATTTATGTTTCAGATAAGTAACATCCTTGATGATAACGCTTAGTAGATTTGACAACACTGTATATGGTCCTGCAAAGACTGTTCCACACAGATATGGATGGTGTGGACTGAAGTGGCACAGTGCTCCTTTTTAAACTTAGCTGCATTTGTTAACATAGTACACAGAGTGTTTGGAGGAGGGATACCAAGATGGTGAGGGGCCAAGAGGGGAAGGGGTATGAGGAGCGGCTGAAGTCACTTGGTCTGTTCAGCCTGGAGAAGAGGAGACTGAGGGGAGACCTCATTGCAGTCTGCAACTTCCTCATGAGGGGAAGAGGAGGGGCAGACACTGATCTCTCCTCTCTGGTGACCAGTGACAGGACCCAAGGGAACAGCATCAAGGCGTGTCATGGAAGATTCAGGTTACATATTATGAAAAAGTTCTTCACCCAGAGGGTGGCTGGTTACTGGAACAGGCTTCCCATGGAAGTGGTCATAGCACTAAGCCTGACAGAGTTCAAGAAGCATTAGACAACGCTCTCAGGCACATCGTGTGACTCTTGGTGCTGTCCTGTGGAGCTGGACTTTGATGTTCCTTGTGGGTCCCTTCTAACTCAGCATATTCTGTGATTCTATGATTCTATTAAATCAAGAGCAGCCATAGCGAACTGATAATCTTTGAGTCACCAGCACTTTGGAAGAAAACATTTGAAATCAGACTGGGGGATTGAAAATCCTCATGATGGTCTCCAAGGTAAGCTTTTCTACTGGGAACTGCAAAGAAAGATGTTGCTGCAGAAAGAATGTGCAGATGTCAGAAATCTGATTGAATGAAATTCTTAAAGAGCATTGGGTGCCTTGAGCTCATCTCCACTATGACTTAGGGTTCTGCAAGACTGCTGCGAGTTAGAAAATCTCCTCATAATCAGATGGAAAAGAAAAGAGTTTGAGGGGGAATGAGTTTACTTTAGATACGCAGAAATTACACTGTTTGCATGTTTGCATCTCAATATTGGCTGCACCTGCAGAATCTCTTCAATTTATGCTTTTCATAAAGAAATAATTTAGTTTTACAGATATGGAGTCTTATTGTGTGCCTCTCAGCATGGGATGCAAGGGTGGCAACAGCTAGTCTAATCACAGCCACCAATAAAGAAGAATTTGTAATTAACCACAAAACATTGTAGCAATGAGAAACCAGACAAATTAGAGGCCTGGAGGGTCTCCAGCTACTAGAAGGCTAAATTTTCTGCTATAAGAGTAGAAATAACAGGAATTTTTTTTTTTTGCCTGTATCTAGATCTTATCGGTACATAGACCGTAAAGGGAAAAGTAGAAGCATACATTATTCTCCCATTGATGGAAAAGATGTGAGAATCATACCAATAGTTATTGTGAGCTTCATCAGAAGAGTATTACAGCTTTTTGATACAAACCCAATATCCTTCTGGGAAAGGATAAAACAGAGCCACAATTTGCCTATCTTTATCAACTGATCAACCTTAAGACTGTCAGAAAAAGATGCAGGTCCTATAACAAGGAGAAAGAATGCAAAATAGTCCAATTAAGGTAGCAACTGAATAGAAAAAAAAAAAAAACCTTTACCAGTACTACAAACAAGTTTCAAGACCCATGGAGTTGAAAAAGGTGCAACGAAATTAGTGTATTTCATGCCATTGCAGTATCTTTATAAGTAGGTCTCCTAATGAAGAGCAAATAAATATGGACTGTGCACACTGTTAGCACATAATACTTGAAATAGGATTCCTGTGATCTTTTTATCCAGGGAAAAGAAATGAGACTTAGTTGCTCCAGTGTATCTCTGCAAATTCTATTTTGATGTGCATCAGACTTGCGAGTAAATGACAATTTTTGTTTTTATGATCTTGCTATCAGGTTACTCACTTAAGTTATAACATTTTGCTCTCTCCTTGTAGAGCTGGAAGATCTTGCATCATGCTCCTATTTAATGTGCATATAGCAGTTTGGATAGATTCCACTTCCCTTATTTCCTGCAGGCAGCTGTTACAATTCCAGCTCTGCCTTCCTTCCACAATCCCTCCCAGATGACCTGCTGTACCATTTGAGGTCCCTAGTATGCTATCTATTATAGATCATAAAAAACCTAAAAATCTTCTGTAAGAAATCTATCACATCTATGTTCTTTGATATGTCCTTGTCATTTAACTGTGATCTAAATCTCTGGGCACATTACTGTAACAGATGACAAAGAATTAATACAGTTCTCCAACATATTTTTGGGGGTGGCTATTGGAAATTAAAGAGTTGGGAGTACAAAGGCACTGGTTTAGAATTTCCAAGGAAATGGAAAATTCAGTTTTGCCACAGATTCAAGCTGTAATAGCAGCTTTATGAATGGAAATACACATCAGCTTTGGGTTTTTGTTGCTTTGGATTTGGAGAAACTGTTGGATTATCACTTTTCTTCTAGACAATATACTGCAAAGGTATAGAAAGCCCTGGCTGGTTGCTTATTAATCGATTCTATCAATCGGGAGATAAAAAATCATGAAGCAGTTTGAGAGAAGAATGGAATGATGGCTGTTGTTAAGTACCAACACTGGTTTGAAATGTTAGAAGTAGTGCTTTTGTACCTACAGCCCTGTAGTTATAATGTACAGCTTCTTCTTTCTTCATTTACCAAAGGTTGTATCCTTTACATGTCCTGCACCTTTTTAAATAATTCACATTTCTCCTTTCAAATTGATTGTTGTCTCACTCCATCTCATCCCTCTCCAAAAATAGGTTGTAAATCACTCCATGTGAGGGAAGTCTGTTGTCAAACTCAACTACTGAATCGGCTCTTTGTAAATGTTGGAGTTAGTGTGATAGTTTTCTGTGCAGTGTATGCAGCAATGTCTCTGCATGTCAATCAGAATATTTGTGGGGCCCACTCACTTTGGGATTGCACTGCAGAATTTTGGAGTTTGTCCATCTGTTTTGTTAATCACTTTTAACCATTTCATTGTCCTGGTACTCATACTTTCAACTCCAAGTCCTTACCCTGCTTTACCTCTTGCTTTATCCTCCTCTCTGGTTTCTCACTCAGCTTATACCCCAATTTTCTCTTGCAGCCGTGCTTCTCACAAGAGATATCTCCTAACTCCACCTATCTATGATAGGGATCAATGATTCTTTGTCTCCTTCTCTGACTACTCCTAGTCCAATTGTTCATCCCCCTATTTTAGAATTCATAGGATGATAGAATAGTTTGGTTTGGAAAGGACCTTTAAAAGCCATATAGTCCCACCCCCGGCAATGAGCAGGGACACGGTCCACTAGATCAGGTTATTCAGAGCCTTGTCCAACCTGACCTTGAATGTTTCCAGGGATGGGCCATCTACCACCTCTCTTGCAACTTGTTTCAGTGTTTTACCACCCTCAAATTCCTCTCCCTTTGTCAAACACGCCTTCTCCAATTCCCTCTTCCATTTTCTCTATTGAGTCCAGACATTCCTTCCTCTTGTCAATGCCATGATATCTCTCTCCAACCATCACCTCTATAGTTCCTTTCAGAGCTCTCAGTCAGAGTCTTCCCTTTCCTTTCCCTGTGCCAGGGGCACCAGACTGCTGCTCTGAATCTTCTGGTTGTCGTTTCCTTGTCCCTAGGGCACTCAGGTAGATTCCTTTCTTCCTCCCACAGGGTACCCAGCAGATGAGAGCACAAGAGGTGGGCTCCAGTACCCAGCCCTATGGAGAGTACTGGCAGCCCAGGGTTGGGATGAGAGGATGGGCCTAGATTGGTACATCATCCCTGGCCAGTAGTTTTCTGACACAGACAAATATTTTTGGTTGAGTTGTGACAGTGATGGAAAGAATTATGTATGCTACAAATGATGGAGAGAATTCTGTATGCTGAAAAGTTATACAAAGGTATAACTTATGGTATTTTATTGATATAAGAATTTATAGTGCACAAATCAGTGCAAATACTTAGTCATATAATTGTCTTTAAGTCTATGTACAAATAAAGTGCAATTTTAGCTGGAATGCTTACTATTGAATGCTACTTTGATAGTGTCAGAGACTGTAGTAACTGTAATGTCCCATTACACATTTCAGCAGTTTAAGGAGTACCTAGGGTTCCTCTTGTCTTTTCTTTCATTATGAGATACGGGAAGATTACTTTGCAAAAAAAAAAGTCTGCTTAACTTGTGACACTCTCTTTCCGTGTTTTACAACAATAAGATGAGCTATAGTTGGCAACTCCACGGTATAGAAAGTAAATAAAGAGCATAGTGAAAATAAAAGAGCATAGTGAAAATGACACCAGCGTCAAGGGGTTTAGCTGAGCCTGGATTATTGGCCAAGATTCTTTCCAGGACTACACTAGCAAAATGTGATGACATCCAGTGCTAACCCTGTGAAACCTGACTGACAGTGCTGAACGCATTAAGGAACTGTACTTATACACTGGAAATCCCAAACATCCAATTTTAAATATTTTTTCCTCCTGAAAAGCAGTGTGAAGAGCTGCAGCTGGGCTTTTTCTTTCTGCTTATTGTTTCTGAGCATCTAGAATGCATTCAAGTCACCTCTTGTCAAAGATTGTGTCTCAGTCACATAGCCAAGAAAACTGCTTAAAAATCCAGACTTGTGGGTTTTTATGAAATCTCACCATTCTAGCTTGCTAAAATTTAAGAAAGCTAAACACTGCAAAGCTCACAATACATCTGCTGAGGTTGGCAAAAATGTGCTAGCACTAACAGACACATTTCTCAATAGCAATCTTCACAGAAACCAAGGACATCTCCTGGTAACAGCCACAGTTTCTCTGTATCCGAGCATTAGTAAGACAACTGTGAGTGAGGGAGCCCGAATCTATTTGCATTAACAGAAACCTATGATTTTTTTACAACTTCTGATTTTACAAATAGAAAAGATAAATACAAGTCTTTGTAAGCTCAAAAATATCAAATCCAGAAATAAGCCCCACTATTTTAACTGATAAATGACTCATTGCAGATTTTGTTAAGTGATTTTATATGCATTGGGTGACTCTTGTGAGATTTGTGTTGAAAAAATATTAGAAAAGTGTCACAGATGAGGGACGTCAGCTGCAGATGTCCTGCTGTGAAAATCTGATGGCACGGTTTCCAACAAACATAAACAAACAATAGGAAAATCTCAGCTAGTACATTTACTGATATAACTGAACTTTCAGAAAGTATGTAGTACATATACATATAGATTGTACATATAGATTTTAGGAGCCTAACAGCACTTGCCATATCGAGCTTTATGTTCTGTGGAGGCTTCACTGCAAGGCCATGTATACTCCTTCATTCATGTAGAATAATTGCAAATCTTACTGCCAGCCAATTTCAGGGCACAAAGAAAAGGAGAGTTTAACTACTTTTGCTTCAGTATCTGTGTTCAAGTGGCTCAGATTCACTGATTATATAACACGTAAATCAGAAAACTCTCAAAAAAACCTTAGTGAAACAACAGAGCCATTTCCACAGAGTTTCATGTATAGATATAACCAGCCTATAATTCATTGTAATGCTGTGCAAGAAACATATTGTAGATAATAGAGGGGAATGAGATACACGCTGACATAAAAGCAGTAAGATAGCTTCTTTGCTTGACCAATGTTTTATATCATTTAGCTGAGTAAGATTTGGATAGTCTTTACTGCTGTCATGAAAACTGACTGCCAAACAGCTTATTGGCTTTGCAATTGAAGAAATAAAATCAAGATTTTTGGAGAGTGACGGAAGTACCAGGGGTCCCACCTCAGCTTACTCCTGTTCATTCATGACCTTCCTGATGTTCAGATGTTACTAAATACTGTGAATGACAGAATGGTACTAGAAATGATGTCAAACTGCAGTACTTTAAATAGCCATGTATGCTCTCCTCCCCAGAAAAGAAATACGAAAGAAAGCAAACACAGCAGCTGGTTAATTCACTGTCCAAGTCAGCTGATATCACAGGTATGAAGTTACTAACCTGACAATATTCAGTCGCATTGCAAAAGTACCCCCTAATTCTGAAAGTATCAATTTTGTCAGTGTGCAAGACAGACTGTGCTTAGTACAGAGCATCTTACAACTATCACTGATTTCAATGGGAGGCTCAAGTTCCTATAGAACAGATTAATGAAGTCATAAATTTTAATACCAGAAAGGGCCATTATGGTAATCCAGTCAGACTGCTTTGAATTCTGAAAGTCAGTAAATGCTGCCTGCATGAAGCCTATAACTTAGATCTGAGCTAACACATATCCATAGGAAGTATTTCAGTCTTGATTTAAAGACTTGTGTAACAGCAAACCTACCAGATCCTAGACAAAGTGCTTCACATTTGGTTACCTCAGATTTCAGTTCTCTCTCTCTTTTTTCCTTTCAATTTCTAACCATTATGTTTCATTATGACCTTATCTGGTAAACCATCCTCTCTACTCAGGAACTAGACAAGCTGAGCTTACATGCAGGAAGGCTCAAGCTAGGTGCTGTAAGACTATCAGAGAGGAAAACCAGAATTTGTGGGGGGAAAAATGCTAATGAGCTGATGAGCTGGCAGATCAAGAGGCCCCTGAGGAATGAGGGATCCTGGCGCAAGCAGGCATGGAGCAGGGAGGGCCCCTGGAGCAGGGGCAGGAACAGGCAAGGAGAGAAGGTGGCACACATGCTGCCCTGGCAGTCCCACCGAGACATCTTGACTGCATGTCCCCTTGATGGCAGTTTCCTCAAATTCAGATTTTTTTCCTTCTGTAAGAGGATTTCTGATCAGCCAGCAGCCTTTGGTCTCCACCCCCTAGGCCATACTCACACTTGCCGATACCGGAGAGTGTCATTTTCTCAGGTCTCAGCAAATGCCTCGTCCTGCTGCTTGGTTGATCCTCTCTAGCTCAGCTGCTGCTTCCCTTTGATAGGCTCAAAGCAGTCATCTCCATAACTTGTGATGTGTTTTTTTCAAGCAGTAATTTGATATCAGTTAGTTTACAATGTTGGGTCCTCTGTTTTCAGTATTTTCAAGACCTTTGTTTTTATCCCACATTAAACTCCAGCTCATAACAGCCATCTTGGCACAAAGCTCCACTTCCCAGGACAGGCTCTCACCACAGGCTGATAACAAGCGCCGCAGGCCAGAACTGGGGCACTGAGCCTGTGGCCTGCTGCTAACGATGGAAGTGCTCTTAATAGCTTTCATTTATTCCAGGTTTCATGGCAGCAGAGGAAACTCATCGTTAGCTGGCTGTGCAGCGTGACCTGCCCAGCAGTTATGGCACTGCAGTTCTCAAACATGTACTCCGTCATACTTGGTGTGCACTAAAATCTCCACTCCTGTGTAAATTTGAGTTCAGCTGTATTAAGTGTTGTTCAAATGAGGCTAGCTTTAATCAACCTAGCTTCATCAACTCAGCACTTTCCATTTGGTGACTTGAAGTACTTATTTGGTTGTTGGTATTTATTCTGTATTCTTTTGGGTTACTGCTAAAGATATGGCAGAAGCCTGGACTAAAAACAGTCCAGGGACTTCACTGGATCCCTTTGACTGGGGATAGTTCTGCTGGAGGGAAGGAACGTCTGCTACCTTTTTTTTCTGAAAGATTTAAGGCTGTAGTCTCCCTAAAACACTGGAGAGCTCAGCCTGCTTGAAGGACAGAGTGTGTCATACATCTGAACATCTAATTACAGTGTCTTCTATGGTAAAAAGAGGAATTTTTTTTTACTTTTCTGTAATTTCTGAAGTTCTGAAAAAAAACCTCAGAAATGTAGAAGGTTATATGCTAAGGAAACTCTCCCAATCTGACCATTCTGATGGCAATCTGGGAGTCCCACTTACACCACTCCAGGTTTTGACTGCTGGGACAGAAGCCCCTTTGCAGCAAGTAACTCCAGTGACCTGACTTGGCCCTGTTTAACTCCCTGCACACCCCAGACTCAGACTTAAGTTTCCCTCATCAGCTCGACCCCAGGTTTCCCATAGCAGAGTCCCAGATATTCCTTTAAGTAATGTAATCATGGTGCAGCAACTTACAGAGCTGGGTGCCTCTGCGGAAGGACTCCCAACAAAGAGATCCCTGGGGGTTTATACCCTCACAGTCTGTGCACCCACGCTTCAAGCACCTCTTGGTCCAATGGTGGGTTTTGGTCTGGGGTCATCTTGTTGTTCACTGGGTCCTGCAGAGTCTCTGGGTGACTGACCATCCCTGCCTGGCTGGTGTTGCAGGTCCATATGCCCTCTGTCAGGCAAAAGGTCAGTGCTCCTTCATGGCTCGTTGATTGTGGTTCCAGCCATCCAGGACACAGGGAGCATGTCACACACCAAGCACTCGGAACTGCGTGTACTCCTCAACAGTCCTCCTGCTGAAAGGAAAAAGACAAAACTTTTGAGGCATTTAACCACTGCCTTTACATACAACATTATTACATGTAACAAACATAACAAAATTAAGGCCATAGGGCAAGATTGCCATAGGGCAGAGTACAAGTTCATAGATTCCTGTGCACAAATACTCAAGTGATTACAAATACAAAATCACCAAGGATTCTCAGAAGTCTTTTACTTATCAACTGATTGATCGCCCACTCTTCATTTGATGCGAGAATAGTGTATCCAGTTTTCCTTACCTAAAACTCAAACAGCAAAACTTTAAACAGCAAAATAAGGACATAGTAGGAAAATAAATGGCCTTCTCATTTTGGTGCCAACTTGGCTTTTCTAGAGAATATCTTAATTAAAACTTCATCTCCAGGCTACATATTATGTACCTGTATTTCAGATGACATGTGCTGATACCATTGAGCACACTCTTTTGTGCTCTTACATGTTCTTTTTGCATCTCTAAAACATACTGTGTTAACAGTATGGATGACTTCCTTCATCTACTGGGATGCTGAAAAAGCCAGCTGTTAAATTATTTACAAGAAAATATCCATCTTTAAGTGGTATTTGCAAAAGTATAGTCAAGGGGCCTGGCACCACTGGCTGAGGGGTCAATGCATGTTGGTTAATTGCCCACAGATCCTGCCCAAGTACTCAGGGTCTTCATCTAACCTCTTCTGGTTTACAGGCAATATCGGAGTGTTATATGCAGACACACGTATTTTAAAATTCCTTTGTCTAAGTATTGGTCTATCTGGTTTCGGATACTTTTCCCAGCTTCCAGGGGAATACGGTACTGTCTCACAGAGGGTAGCACATCTGCCTTGGTTTTAATGCATACAGGCTGTGCTGAAACCAACAGTACCCCACTTGTAGTGGTCTTACTCCAGAACTCTGATAATACAGCTTTCAATATTTCTAGTATCTTCTGTTCACTTTTTAAGCTCTCAGTAATCACACTCAGTGCCATTATTAAATCCATTCCTTCTGGTGACAAATGCAATTCTGCATCTAAGGCCTGTAGAAGGTCTCTCCCTAACAAGCACACTGGGGAGTGTTCTACTAATACAAGTCTTCCCTGTACACTTTTATTTCCTATCACTGCTAATACAGGTTTACTCACATTTTTCCCTGCCCAGTGGCTCCATGGATGAATACTTTGTTTGCGGTTACTGACCTTCTTGGAGCAGAGTTTAAGAGGGATAATATGGCTCCTGTATCTACCAGAAATCCAACGAGACTCACTCCCCACATACTGTATGTCCCTGTTGATCTAGGTGTTCTCCACAAATTGTATATTTCTAATTGTATTGTTCCCTCAAATTCAGTAGAATTGCTGGGCTCTAGTCATTGTGACTACCTATCCTTGCACAATTACTCCCCCACTTGGTTGGAAAGGCCATTCTCTTTGCCTGTGTCCTAAATTTCCTCAACAGTAACACTCTATTTCCACATTCCTTCTCTGTCTCTTTCTGCTTTCTGGTTTAGCTCCACTAAGTGTATCTGATCTTTCTCCTCTCTTTCCTCTTCTCCCCTGGAGACTTCCTGTCAGGGCAACAGCCATCAGATTTTCCACTTTCTCCAATTTCCCTTTTCTCCTCTACTTGCTCTGCCCTCTGTTTTTTCTTTTGCCCATCATACACGAATACTGCAACACGTGAACTTTCTATAGTTTTACTCCCTGCCACCCTGGCATATGCTCCTTAAAATACTTTCGACTGTCTGGTGCTGCCTGACCTATAAAGACACCAATTGCAAGTGCAACATTAAAGTTTTGTGAAGCCATTCCCCCATATTCTAGCAAAACCTGTTGGAGGCAGACCCAAAAATCTCTAGGATGTTTGTCCATTCTCTGTCTACATTCCATTACTTTAGTCCAGTTGACCCTTCATTCCCCATGATGATATTGCTTCAACCAGGTTTTGAATTCTTGTCTGACATGCTGGCCTGTCCTCTGCGCTATTATCATTCCAATTTGGGTCATTCGCTGGCCAGGGGTTCCTGTTTCCTTCTGCTTCCTGTGCCAGTTCTGCTTTGCTATCAATTATTTTTTCCCTTTCACCTGGCCAGCATAGTCCTTTCAAAAGCACCTGCATGTCCCCCCAGCTTGGGTCATGTCCAGTACATATATTACAGCTGTGCACATTTCTTGCTATCTTCCCACAGACTTGGCATCTCACTTCCCTATAATGCCAAATCACTCAGATTCCACAGGTGTTTGGAAAACACTTGGAGTAGCCCCACAGGAGGAAAGTTAGATGGTGTTGAAGGAGTATTTAAAGGACAGGGCAGTGCCAACACAGGCAGAGAGCCAGGGTTCCTGCTTTGGGGCTCAGCCCCCGCCACCACAAGTGTCAACAGCAGTTTGGCTTCCCTCTGCTGACTTCTCATCCGTGCACAGCTGTTCCAAACAAAACGATAACCCATGTGATCTGGGAATCCATTTTCCAGGCATTGCCGCAGGAAAGTTGATTTGTGTAGATCAAAAAGTGCCTTGTGATGGCCATTGTTCTGCAGAGCTACCACCACAGATTACAGCCGGCCAATGCTCCTGGCACAATGTTACTGCCTGCTCTTCGAGTAACAGCAGAGTCCCAGACGTGCTGTTAACCTTTAAGTGATTTAATCGTGGTGCAGTGACTTACCGAGCTGGGTGCCTCTGGGGAAAGACCCTCCCAAAAAAGGGTCACTGGAGGTTTATACCCTCACAGTCTGTGCCACTCACACTTCCCACAGCTCTTGGTCCACTGCTGGGTTTTGATCTGGGGTCTCCTCGCTGCTCATCAGGTCCTGCAGAGCCTTGTGGTGACTGGCCAGCCCCTGGCTGGTGTTGCAGGTCCCCAAAGGGCCCTTGCCCATTCACAGCTCTCTGCCTGGGTCCCCAGCCACTTTCCCCAGCCAGGGCACAATTTGCAGGGCACACCAAGATATCTGCAAGGGGTGTTTTTTAAACAGTATAAACCACTATTCTGTTTTCAAATATACAGTATATTCAAGAATATGTACTAAATGTCATAATATTCATATATAGATACATGTGTGGACACATACATGCCACAGACAAACTGATACAGAGCACATATATGTTAGCCAAACCAAATCCAATGCGGATTTGTCCCTATTCTGGATTTGCAGAATATTTACAAGGCCACCCTAGTACTTTCCAGTGCTACACTATTTTCCTAGCTAAAAGCCAACTGTCCCCCTTCTCTTTTCTTAGCTGATCTGTGACGTCTTTTATTTTAACAAGATGGAAATAGCAAGTGGAAGTAAAAGAAAATTGTATTTTCAGGTATGGACATATGAATCTGAAAATTATTTACCTTTCAACACAATTTTAAAGGGAATTGAAAAAAAACAGTGGTTCTATACAGCAAGAGAGTTTGATATATCATGTTATGATTCTGTTTTAAACTCGAGTCCTTTCTTTACACTTGACACTGTACTTCATAGAAGCTCAGAATCATCTAGGTTGGAAAAGATGTTTATGATGTCCAACTGTTAACCCAGCACTGCCAAGTCCATCATGAAATCATGTCTCTCAGAAACATATTTACTGTTTTTTAAATACCTCCAGGGACGTATTGTTGTAGACATTCTGTTCATAAAAAAGTAAAATGAGTAACAGCAACGACTTTAACACTTAAGGACAAACGCACTGTTTTGCTCAGTTTGAGTAATTTTAAGCCTCATTAAAATATTAACTTTTATAGGTTATATTTTGCCCGTATCAACTGAATGTTCCACGAAACAGTGTTGGTGCCTGCACCGAACAGAAAAGCATCTCTACACAACAATTTGTAGTTCTCACGTTGAGGTGCTGATTTGACCCCAAACACAAAGCCTGGCTTTTTACCGTAATAAAAATGTTTCACCTTCTCAGGAGTAATTTCACAACAGTGAGGAGACACAAGCACCGCAACTTAGAAAATCGTAAGCCTTTCTGGTGATCTTGAGCTTCATGAGAAAAACTGGCACACACATAAATGAACAGGTTAAATAATTATTTTTTTTCCTTAATGTGATAAATTGCGTAAAAACCCTAACCGACTCCTTTCTCACCTCCCTGTTTAACAGGCTCTACCTCTAGTTGAGCTAAACGTATGGCTCTTTCCTGGTGCAGACTTGTCCACAGGACTCCTTTACCGGGACATTACGGCAGGAGCGAGTAGCCCCGCAGATATTAGCGAACAGAAGCGCTCACAGCCGCGGAACAAACCAAGCGCTTCCTTTCCCTACCATGACCC
>VZTE01004915.1:0-200483 GCA_013397775.1 Eulacestoma nigropectus | reverse complement strand
CCGGGGTCAGCGGCGCCCGCCGGCTCCGGGCGCCCATGGAGGGCTCGGGGGACGAGGAGCCGGGCTCCGAGGGGCCGCTGCAGCAGCTGGTGAAGCGGCAGCGCAAGGAGAAGCGGGAGCTCCAGGGTGAGGGGCGCCATGGCCCGGCGCAGGGCGGGCTGGGGAGAAGGCTGGGGAGCGGCGGCGGGGACACGCGGGGCCGGCTGGGCTCGGCGTCCCCTCTCCACCTTCCCTCGCAGGAAGCCCCGCTCGGCAGCGCGAGTAGCTCGGAGGGGCGGGAGGGACGGCGGCGGCTGTGAGAAGGAAGGAGCAGCCCTGGCAGTGCTCTCGCAGGGGGATGAGGACGGCGGTAGCGAAATGGTGCGTGCGGGCAGCCCGCGGAGCTCGCCGTGCCGTGGCCTTGGGAGCCGCGCGATGCGTGGGAGCTGTGATTTAATGCTGGGCCATTGGCGTGGTGTTCGCGTTTTGTTACTTTGGTTTTAAGTTAAAGAATGTGTGTTTTTTAAAGGCATTTTAGATTGAAAAGCCTGCATAGGGGCTCTTGCTGCCCAGCCTGTTACATTTCTTTATTCAAAGTGCAGTTGGCCTGAACGGAATTTTCGTGTCTTGTCCAGCCATAATAAAGTATCTGTAGTAAAAGACCTGTGTGGTTTTACAGTGCTTCATATGAACTTGTAACACTTTATGCCATTTGACCTACCCTATTACACTATATCAGTATAATTAAGTAGGTCTGATAGATGGATTCTGTCGAGTTTCATAGTTATTATAACATTTTTGTTAAGCCTTTCTCATTGCTAGTATATTGATACAGCCTTTTCCTTGTTTGGCTTTTTTGGCGTGTAATGAAATAGGCCCATCTGCAGCCTCTTACAAGAGGGTTAAAGAAGAAAGGAGTAAGGTTGCATAGTGTCATTAAATCTGTAGGAACTTACTGTTTTGAGATGCCTTTTCGTCCTTCAGATTTGGTTGAAATTGAAGAGGGGTAGGAATCAAGCATTGTCATAGGTGACTGGGGCACATGGCTCCACACACACCCCCCCTTTCCACCACCCATACTCTCAGCTGTGTATTTGTGTGTGCCTTTTATGTTCTGGATTCCCTTCTCCCTTTTATTATGTTAATTTTAATGAACAAAGCTGCTTTTCTGTCATACTCAGCTTATTCATCTGTGAGGCCTCCCTTTGAAAAGTTTCATTATCATTGCCATCATCTTCAGCTCAACTGTATCAGTCAAGGGTGAAGGACAGGAAAACAGTACAGGTGATGAATAGCAAGCAGGGTGTTAAATAATTGCTGCTGTAACTCTAAAACAGTGAGTACAGAAGTGACAGAGGTAGCGGGAATGTTCATTTAAGAACACAAGAGAAGAAGAGAAGACTATGAGGGAATCTGGTTGTAGTTTCCACTGTGTAACGGATGGAGCATCAAAGTATAGAGAATGGACTAGAGAGTAACAAGAAAAATCTTCATGGGAAGAATAAGGGAAAATTTTTTCATAGCAAGACTCATTAAATATTGGTTAAAAAGTTTCCCAGAAAGGTTGCAGAATGCCTATCCCTGGAGACTGCACAGTCACCTGAATAAATGTCAGGTGCATCTTAATTAACATAACCTGATGTAGCCTTGAATTCAGCCACACTTGGAGCAGGAGGTAGAGCTAAGTAACCTCTGGACACTGTTTCTAACCAAACTGTTCTGTGATTTTAGAAATGAAGCATTGTCTTACAGCCTAGAAATACTTACGGACTTTCATCAATTTAAGATTTTTTGGTTTATTTGTTTTTGAATAACCATTTTGCTTTTAGAAACTTTGTCTTAAGGATGGGCAAACTTAGTTTTTAATTTTAATCTGCTACTTGTCTGATTAAAAAATTGCACATCTTTCCTGTGAGATTTGAGATTTCAATGCTCACATAATCTTTTCAAAGGCAACAGGCCAAGGTCCGCTGCATGGATGCCGTTCGTATGTATTTTTATTAGTAACCTGACATAAGTTTTTCTCTTATTCAGCGAAAGAAAAGGCAGTTTGCAGCTTTTAAGGAAAAATGTAGTCACTTTGAAAATGTGAGGATTAGAATGGGCAGTCTCACAGCTAAACTGTTACACTGATTTGTTGATGTTTGTAAATTAGTTTTTCTGTGTGACTTGCAGTCATTTTCTGCAGTGACCATAGAGTATCTATATTTTAAAAAAACATTTTATTACACTGCTTCTCTAACAGCAAAAATCCAAGGCATGAAAAATGCTGTTCCCAAGAATGATAAGAAGAGACGAAAACAGCTGGCAGATGAAGTTGCCAAACTAGAGGCAGAACTTGAACAGAAGCATAAGGAGGAATTAAAGCAGCTGAAGGAAGCTTCATCTGAACAGAATAAGGTAGGTTCCCTAACTTCAGCTGAAGTTGTGCAGGTACAGTTTGTGTTAGGGCTTTTTTAACTTCTAAAAATTAAAATGAAGTAACATTTCAAAGTAGTTATCCTTTTCTTCACAGTATTAGTAACTCTTTTCAACTTAGGAAAGCTTTAGCTGTTACAGTAAATGAGCAGTGCTAGAAGGGGCATGTAACAGTGGG
The DNA here is from genome assembly GCA_013397775.1 of Eulacestoma nigropectus. NCBI lineage: Eukaryota > Metazoa > Chordata > Aves > Passeriformes > Eulacestoma > Eulacestoma nigropectus. The sequence continues at coordinate 197,908 of VZTE01004915.1, read as the reverse complement.
GGATTTTTGTTATTGAGCACTATTGAGAGAGTGGTTTGGTTGCTTAAAGAATCGCTGTAGAAGATACTTCAAAACAGGTTTAATATAAATTTGCCAAAGCATGATAAAATTCGATGGCAGGATTTACTCTGTTAATCTATGGATGAGGCATACAAGAAAAATCATTACACAAATGCCAAGCTGTAACAGAAATTAAATGTAGACTAGGGGGGAAGGTGCACCACCACAAGTAGTGTTTGGTGTTGCCTTTAAGGCTACATGAGTAACTCCGTTATGTTAGAGAATTATTTTTTTAAGTTACTGTTATGTTGCCACTCTGGTTATCTTACGTAGACTGCTCAAGTATTGATGACTTTCAGCAGGTGTTTGACTCATCCAGTGTTTTGTCTTGCAGTTTTGTCAACAGTGTAATTGATTTTTTTGTATAGCTTATACAGGTACGTTTGGGTTGGGTTTGTCATTTTTCTTGAGAAGTTCCAACTCTCTGTCTTTTTCAGCTGCTGGTTATGCTTTGATATAGAGGGTGGACCCTTCTGCTTTAATTTTCACAGAACTTGATAATGGCTGTTTGGATACCTCAATGGCTGGCATGGTGAGGAAAGCTTTTCCTTTCAGCCAGTACGCAGTGTTCCGGTATGAAAGAGAACATACAGCTTAAATTTCAGATGCACCATTCATACTTTTCTGTTGGGACTACAGAAAAGTAACAAAATGCAAGATAGTAGTTTGGGATGTGAAATGCTTTGATGGGTTCTGTGCTGTACATGGATCTTTGTGGTTAAACTTGATAAAAATACCCTGGAAGAGAACTTAAAACTGTTTCAGAAGATGCATATCTTAGTTATTGTTTATACTAGTAAGAACATTTAACTTTTTATTTTTTTCTTTTTAGACAGATTCCATAGCTGATGGGGTTGCAAATTTAGAGCTGGAAGGAGTAGAGCAGCAGATTCAGCATCCTCGAATATCAAAAGCACAGAAGAGGCGGGTATGACTTCACATTAAACATTTTACAAATAACTGATTGACATTATGTTCAACTAAACTTAACTGTAATCACCAGAGTTAAACAATTTTGCAGGGGACATTACCTGGCTAATTCTGTATTGGTGCTGTACCTACTGGGTGCCTTGAAAATCTGTTAAACTGCTGCCTAGAAATATGTAAGGATTTTATAAATAGTTGTACTTTTCTACCCTCAGCCATGAGCTGGGAATCAGAATAGGTCAGGAAATGGGAGCCAGAAAAAAAGAAATTATGTAAAGCAAATGATTTTTGAAAGACCTTCACTAGAAATATTATTAAAGAAGTAAAGTAATTGAATTAAAATACTATGTGGAAAATATGCAACTAGTAGAGCTTTACACATTTAACAAAACAACATCAATACTGAAGAAATTATTTTAAAATATTGAGTTGTTAAGAAACGCTACCTAGTGTCCTGTCTGTTAGGCTTAGATCTGGTTAAACATCAGATGTTGTGATTACTTAAAATTCTCGTTATACCTGAATGAACATTGGGTCAGGGCCAGGGGAACACTGCTTTATTGCATATTTCATCCCCTGTTACATGATCACTACAAACATGTTAAAAGAATGTTCATAATTCGTGGCACCATGTCTAGGCAAACCAGGAGCTCTGGTCTAGTTTTCCTGTATTCTGATTGCCTAAACCAGCCTGGTCTTGATTTGAGGTGAATTTTAAGTATGAAAATGGGAAGATCATTCTCTGTACTGCTTCCTTTTTTTTTGCTTATTTATTTTGGATCTTGCTCCCTTGTTAACATCAGCATGAACTTATGAAACATTCTATGAAAGTAATTTTTTTTTGTATTATTAGATCCCTTCTAATATTCTCTACATGCATTCTTATCCATCCTTTAGGTTAGGAGCAGTCTTTTATGATGTAGAATACCTATCCTGAGGGAGTTTCCGTTTCATGGCATGAGCTCCATTATGCAACCATATACTTAAGTGGTAGATCCCACACTTCTTATGAAAGATTGGTGTTTTCTGATGTTTAATTAGAATTCCCATATTTGAGTGTTGAAATAGGTGATCCTGAAGAAAGGATTATGATTAATAGCCTTTGTATGAGTGTTGTAAAGTGTTATTTTGCATGTTGATATAATTAAGATTTCTCTTGTCATATAATTTCGGGTGTGGTGTTGGAGGCAGTTAAGATATATTGGTCACTTAGCATTTGCTGAAGTTCAGGTGTAGGAGGTTTCTAATTGGTAGTACTGATTCAGGCAAATATTTCATAGATAAGAATGTCCTGAGAAAACATTGAAAGAGTTAGAAGCAAGCACTAAGCCAAGAACTGTACAGGCATATTCTAAATTTTAACATTTGATATAATTTTTGTGTGTTTTTAATCTAAGGAGAAAAAAGCTGCTTTGGAGAAAGAAAGAGAAGAAAGAATAGCTGAAGCTGAGATACAAAATTTAACAGGTGCTAGACATCTTGAAAGTCAGAAACTTGCCTCCCTATTGGCAGCAAGGCACTTGGAGATTAAACAAATCCCTTCAGATGGCCATTGCATGTACAGAGCTATTGAAGACCAGCTCAAGGATCACCAAAATTCTTGGACTGTTGCAGCTCTGAGGAACCAAACAGCAAAGTATATGCTAAGTCACTTTGATGACTTCTTGCCTTTTCTTACAAACCCTAATACTGGAGATATGTATAGCAGAGGTAAGACTTGTAGCATATGAGATTTTAAAAACTATTATAACTGTTTCTGATAAATCTCAGTCTCAGTTACAGCTGAATTGGGACTTTCGTGGTGTTTGTAACTTTTTCACTTTATTGGTCTGGCTGTGTTCCATGGAACACAGAATTACGATCTGCTATGAAACTTGGTACACCTGGATCTCTGTAATTAATATATTTTTTTAATTAATCTAGGAAACATTATTCCCCATTAAAAAAAAAAACAAAAAACAAAACAGAACTTGCTGGTTACTAGATGGTGTGAACTCATTCTGGGGATGTGATTTGTTATTATGAACAGCTTGTCTACAAGATTGGGGTGATTTTTTTCTCAAGTCTTGTATTTTCAACGTACACAGGAAAGCTGTTAAAAATGGGTGTGAATTTCAAGCAAATCTATTTCATAATAGTTTGAATAGATGCATTTTCTTATTCTACCTTGTTTTTTCACTGCAAGTTATTTTGGAACCGTTTTTTACAAATAGACTAGACTAAAAAATGCAAAGAGCTTTAGTGTGGAGCAACGGTGTAGGCTGAGTAAATGTAGTTAAATGGACTTTATGTGCTTTTTATTTGAGCAATACATGATTTATTAATTATGCCTGCAACACCACAAAAATGACAGCATAGATTTCCTTAACTTAATCTACATTTATTTAATAGGCATTGCTGTGGATTTCATGTGGTCACTGGGTGCTGTCTTTCCCATGCTGACACAGATTGTTGTCACAGGATAAATGCGTCCCAGGAGAATACTGAATAAAATTCTGCACAGCAACAAGGAATTGTGGTTTTCTGTTATAAGGGAAATCTATGAAAAGTCATTCTGAGCAGTGTTCAGAAAATCTGGATTCTTCTTTCTCAAAATCTGTTTGTAAGGTTCAAAAGCTTGAGGGTTTGTAATTTATAAATTTTAAATTTGGTTTCTGTAGAACATGATCTGAAAAGATTTTATTTGGCTATTTACAAAGAAACTATTGGTAATAAATACTTTAGGAGGCTAAAAACAAGGCAGCTGATTTGGAAATTTAAAGAATACCCAGCCAACTGTTTAACTACATGCAGTTGCAAGATTTTTGAAACATACCTGACACTTGGCTAATGTAAGAACTAGATATAATACTCACTGTCACATTCTTTACTGAAGTTTCTAAACATCCTCTGAAACTTAACAAGAAGAAAACAGTATGCAATTTCATGTTTGTTGTTACCTGTTGTTCTCAGAATAAAAATTTTGAAGTATTAACTGTATTTCTTTTTATACTCTTCTTTTATCCCTCTCTTCAGTCTGAAATTTTCTTTTTAAAACAGAATGAGTTTGGGGTTTTTTTGACATCTGTTTTTCTCCCCTTTACTTCAGTGAACATACCTATTTTCCTTTATAATGTGTGTGCACTTTTCTGGCTCTAGTTCTTCATTGCACAGTCAGTGTTTTTCCTTAGTTGCTTGTTCTCAAACAAGACAAGTACTAAAAGTTGTCTTTTCTTTCCCTGCAGAGGAATTTGAGAAATACTGTGATGATATAGCAAATACAGCTGCATGGGGTGGTCAGCTGGAAGTAAGTATTGTATTGATAATTTTTATTTGTGAAATTCTGAAGTGGGTGCATATACCTTAAAAAAAGGGCTTCTTTAGAAAGAATACCTGAACGCATGGGGGAAAGTAGTCATAAATAGCTTATTAAGAACTTTTTCCTGTGATTATAAGTTGTTTTCCCAAAGTAGTAGTTTTTCTGATGGTGCACCACTGTTCTGATGTATTTGACAACATGCAAGTTAGTGAATTCATTTGGTATAAATATAATTAGAAAGACTGACACTATGAGTGGGGGAAGACTTAGTAGCAAAGATGCCTAGAGCAGAGTATTGTTAGGTTTTTTATCATGTTAAACAAGAACTTGAGCTCAAAAAATACGTATTTATTTTACTTTGTCTTATTTTTTATGAAAGAACAGTTAACAAATTAATGAAAGTAATCTGATGTTGTATCCTGTAAACAATGATTAGTTTAAGGCGCTTAATCTGTTTTCAATTAAAGTTTTAAAAGTTAAAATAATTTTGCTTGTTTTAATAAAGTTTATTTTCTGAAAATATTTCTAATGTTGTGCTTGAGCTGTCTGCTAAAATTAAATGCCTAGTCTTCCTGTCTCCTGCCTACGTTGTATTTAATCCTTTTACTAAATTATATTTGCCTTAAAGCTAAGGGCTTTGTCACACGTTTTACAAACACCTATTGAAGTAGTGCAAATGGATTCTCCTCCCATTATTGTTGGTGAAGAATATTCAGGCAAACCAATAACACTTGTGTAAGTATGTCATTTTGTCCCTTAAATTTAGTGCACCTATTTCTGTAACAGAGAGCTCAGCTTTGATTCTCACCTGCTCTTCTATTTTCTGTTACGTATCTGATGTTGAAACAATGCTTGAATAATGGTTATGCAGGTCAGAAATTGTTTGTGATTGACACTTACTTTGGAGAAATTGTGATTAGCCAATGTTTGATGTATATTAGTCACTGATTTATAGAATGCTGCAAGGTCATTTTACCTGTTAAATAATTACAAAGTAATAATGACATTGATACAAGATGGAGGAATTTTTTTCCTCCTCAGAGTATGTGTCAAACTGTGCCTGAAAGTCACCAGAATTAAAAATTGTCTTTATTAATACTCTTCTGTTTAATGATCCTATATATTTTTGTTGCTAAAACTTGCCTTTATTTAACTTGTCTTCCAGTGCTGTTACTGTTTGGCATGATGTATACTTTTTGTTATACTGAACACTATTTCTGTAACTTTTTTTTCAGGTATATGAGGCATGCCTATGGATTAGGAGAACATTACAATTCTGTAAAAGTTCTAACAGACACTGCTACAGAAAACAGCAGCTAGCATACAGAAGTTGTACAGTCACATGAATAACAGTTGCATTGTGATGTGTTGGGCTCCAGGAAATTCCCAGTAAGACTGGAAAGTAAATGGAATGGATTATAAATGTTAAAAAAATAAAAGACCCACAAGGTTTGACTATAAATCAGAAATAGCTCCCAAACCAAAACAACACAACAATATTTTGAGCTTGTTGGTATTAATTATGTTTAGAAGATCTTCTGTAAAATGGTGGCTGTGTAGATCAGGTTTTTTTCAATAAAGCTTCTTCCCGTGCTGCAGGAAAAATACCAAGTAGTAAAAATTTGTTTTGGTTAATCTGCATTTCTGCTGAAGAATTAAGGTTACTTGAAGGTTCCTGTTCCATTTTTTCTGTTAGATTTTCACGATAATGGAAGAGTTCAGGCATTTGAAATAACTGATTGTATTTTGGTTGATGGAATATCCTCTACAGTGTTTTTGTAGTCCTATCAGGATCTAGTTTTAACAGTGTAGTATTGATCCCCTTCTTTATTTGGGCAGAGACAATCTGGAGGCAAATCCAGCAGCAGAATATTTTGCTTGGCTGAAGGAATTGCACCATCATTTTAAGGACTTTCATGTAAGATTTTTACCAAGGTTTGATTTAGGGTTTTTTTTTGCAGTCAATAGTAGGAATTCAATTCTTATGCAGGATGAGGATTGTTATTTATGACTGTACATTATAGTGTCAATGCAAGTTAACTGCACTGTTCATGCTTCATGGTCTTTCAGCTGTGCATTTCAGTGAATCAGAAATCTTACAGGGCTCCTCAATGTCCTCACTTCAGGTAGTGAAACTCATCTAAACTCATAATTTATGGATCTGCTGATCTAAGCACTTTGCCATCTAAAGTGATGTTTTATAATGCTGAAAACAGCTGGTTGCACACAGCTGTAGAAATAACTACCTTGGGTTTTGTCAGTAACTAAAGGTGATCTGGAAAAGAATTAAGTTTATTTTAATTGCTTCTTATGATGCACAGAGACTTGGAAGGTTTTAATACGGCTTGACTTTTTACATTAAAAATGTAGATTGATGTCTGTAAATGTGACTTAAAAATTAGGAGCATACTGAAACCAAAGTTGTAATGCAAATGTTTTTTGACAAGATTAAGTGATTTTTCATTTTTTTTTAAGCCTTAGTCAATAAAAGAATTGTCTGTATTTTACTGCTGCTGAGTTGGTTTGGAGAAAAGCGGTTCATGAAAAGATTAAACACCTTTGCCCTGGTTTGAGGATTATGACCTAACAGTACGGATCTTCTAGTCCTTCAGTAAAGCTAGCCTACAGATTGACATTCCTCGAACTTAGAAAAATCTGCTCTTACTTAAGAGGGAGATAAGTGATCACTTTATGGGTCAGATTATGTCTGATTTAAAGCACTTTGAGAGAGAGGGGGTGAAAAAAACCCCAAATAATTACAGCAGGGGTTTTTGGACAAGCAGTTCTTTAGGCTGGTGCCTGCCAGGAAAACGAAGTATTACCCAGATCAGGAGTTTTTACATTCTTAATTATCTGTTATAGTATAACAAATATGACTGGTTTATATACCAAACCAGCTGGCTTATTGTAAAATTTGGTTTACTACCTTGATTGTATAAAATGATGGTTTTAATTTCAATCAAAAAATAGGATACCACAGCTTGGAAAAAAAATGTTTCTATTCATAATACCATTACAAATTTCACTAAAAATAATAAGTACTCTTCTCTGCATTGCTTAGAATTGATGTGATATAAAATGCACATGCTGCATTTTATAGATATGCAATTCTTTGGTTTATTTGGGTTTCAGTTTTGTTTGATGAACTGAGAGGGAAAAGATGCTGGAATTGGGGAACGCCTGTACCAACAGTTTGTCATGTTGAAGATGTTTACAGTTTGTATAAAGTTAAATAATATAGTGAGTGAAAGATCCTTGCTCATTCTGTATGGGACTTGCCAAAAAGTAATAAATTGGTTTATTTGTGGCAAATCTTGTTGTGCTCAGTTTTATTTTGTACTCAAATAGTTCCCTTATTTCCTAATATGAATAAGCTTATCCATTTAAGTTTTAGGATCCTACTGTAATATGAATTCTCAAACAACTGACTGTATTCAGGCAGACAAAGCTTTAGTCTATATGAAATCAAGTTGTTTCTGAACAAAATTTATCCTCAGCTTTTTACCAGTTAAACTTGAGCTCTTCTGAAAAGCTATATTTGAAAATACTGTTGAACTTTGCATAAAAATGATGAAGTGAAACTGAGAGGGGGTCTTCTCACAATTAAGCTTTTAACTTCTTTGTCAGATTACGTTTTAATCTGCAGAAGAATACTGTTTACTTTGAGTTTGTATGTATTTCAGTAGCTTTCCTTGCTTTTATCTGTAATTCGATTTCTTCAGCCACTATTCTTTTAACTATTTCTTTTAAGGGCTGTTGGGTCTTCTTTTGCAAGATTAATTGAGATTAGTTGCCAGTAGGAATGCTCACATGAACGGGAGGGAAGCTGTCTAGTGGTCTGCAATAAATTGTGTACAATATTCTGAAAGGGAAGAACGTATTTTTTGAAAACAGTGGTTACAGATGGCGCTTAGTGCTTGTCCTTGTCCCCTTCACTTACTCTGCACTGGTCCAGTTGTGTGGGCTGCAGGCAGCCCTAGAAAGGGGGTGGGAGGTGGGTGGCAGCCAGAGAGAGTGCAGACCTGTCATAATTGATTAAAATAGTAATTTGATTAATTTAATTATTTATTATTTAAATTGTAAATTAAATTAGTTCAAGGATTTTTTAAAATAAAGAAATTATATAAAATGCAATGAAGCAGTGATGTCCCTTGTGCGCATTTGTACAATTCTCATAACTTCTGTTTATATATATTAAAATATTGCACCAAAGCTAAAACCAGAACTTTTTTATGTTGAGGGCGGCACAGCACTGAACAGGCTGCCCAGAGAGGTCGTGGAGTCTCCCTCTGGAGACATTCAAAACCCACCCGCTCTGGGTGACCCTGCCTTGGCAGGGTACGTGGACTGGATAATCTCCAGAAGTCCCTTCCAACCCTAATGATTCTGTGATTCTGTAAAACAGTGAAGAGGGAATTTGTTTCACAAACACTTGCTTTGAGGCAAAATTGTTGATAGGAGCACTTTTTGCCTCCTCTCCATGCTGTGTTCTTCTCTCCTTTTGAACAGGCAATTCAACAGGGGCTGTGATAGGCTCCAGGAAGAAAAAACAATGCTGAAATTTTCGGTGTATGCAGAACACATCCCCTCTGCTCCTAATGTGACTCAAGGAATAAGGTGTTCTGGCAGCAATGTGACTGGTTATTTGAGTGTAACATTGTTATGAATGACAGCAGTGAGGATTACTGGAGCTAAATGCACGAGTGGCATTAGAGTCAGATGGGGTCCGGAGGGGCACTCCCTCTGGCAGTTTGGGCTATGGATTTTACCCAGTTCCTCCTTCAGCAGCGCTGATTGCCTTGCAGCTTATGAATTCAGTGATGTGACAGTGATTAAGTGAAGACAGGCAGCGTCCCTTTTGTGGGAAATACGGGTGGTTACAGTGCACACAAATGGAGCTGTGTTCAGGGGAGTCCTGCTCAGACACTGCAGAGGTGTGCTGGGTCAGCAGCATCTCCATGGGTGCAGCAGCCTTCCTGCAAAGGAGCCAATGATGAATGTCCTGGAGATGGCCTGAAAGCTTTGCTGAGAGTGGACATCAGAATGTCCCGTCTGCATCATCTGGGTACTTGGGGCTGTCATCTCTCATAGACCATGGAACTGTTGCAAGTACAACTTTCTATTTTTAGTCCTTGAAGCACAGCCTGCCCTCCTCTGTCTCCCAGCGGATCTCCTGGGATGTATTCATGAATGGCAAGCAGCCTGTGTTTATTACTTAATCTGTAAGAAGATAAGCAGACTTAAAAATAGGATCTGAAATACAAAAGACATTTTCTGTACTTTCCTTGGCTCCAGCGAGAATGCTAACCCACCAATTCCTTTGTTTTGAGCAACTAATAAAAGCAACAGATGGGTTATGATTGTTCACTAGGGCCATATGATAGATGTACTTTTGAATACAACTAAAATCCTTAGCAATTGCCTCTGTATGTTAGAAACAGTCACATCATAAAAAGAATTATTCACACACACAAAAATATTTAGTAAAATTCAGAATAAACTGATGTAGTCTCTGTGTTGAAGATTACATAAATACCTCAAGGTGTTAACTGAAAAGCTTTATACACTTTACAAGTTAGAAAAATTGGCGTTCATAAACTTATATACTAAACAGATTAAAAAGTATTCCTAGGAGCTATATTTTCTGCAAAGGCTCTCTGAACTTCATCAGTTCTGCAAATTCTGTCATGATAGATGAAGGAGTTAGACATGTTAAGAATCTGACGGTGCTGTGTTTGTCCAGAAATAAAAACCTTTCAGAAGTGAGTAATGCTGTTTTATTTTTTATTGCACTTTTTTTTCTTCTTTTGAAGGATAGTGTTATGAAAACACTTGAGCAAGATCTCTTCTTTGAAATTATTATGCAAATCATGAAGATGCACTTTAACAGTTGCATGCTGGAAGGTATTTGAATATTCTTTTTGAGAAAGCTAAGGATGTGGAGATTTTAACCTAATAGTTCTTCCACATATATATATACTCATATGTCCTCTAAAATCAAAATATGAATAAAACCTCAATAGTATAAATATACAATAGTTTGTCATTAAATCCTAATAAGGTGCCATTGAGTGGGGAAAGAGTGAGGGACAAAAGATAGCACATCTAATGAAGAACCATTTTTCTTTTGGATGTTTACAGAATGTTGGAGCACAAAAAAGCCAGAAACAGAATGGGGAAAGTATTTGTGAACTGGGGATGCCCGCATGAAATGCACAAAATTATTCATTGTTGAGGACTATCCCAGGTGCTGGTGGCTGAGTGTACTGCACGTTGTGCCATGGCTGGGGGGAAGTGACTGGAGCCCCAGGCAAACAGCTCTGAGTGCCCTTTTACACTTCAGTGCTTTCCAACAGTTGCACCATGTTAACCAGGAGCCTCCACCATTCAGGGTTTGGTGAGATCCCTGAAAGAGAGAGTGTTCTGTAGGTTCACTGGCAGCCACACTGCATCTTCTTCACTGGTTGGTGGAACCGCAGGTTGCGTCAATGGATTTTAAAAACTTGATTTTAATCTCTGGTACATTTATCAGTATTAGACATACTGTGCATAATGTTGCAATTCCATTGTAGTGCTTGCTGTTTGCTTGATCTGCTGCTTGCATGTGTTATCCATCTGCTTCTGAACATTTTATCACATCTTTTGCAAACAACTGAAGACTTAGAGTCGACTTGGAGATCTGAGAAAAACTACAGGGTACAAGGAGCTGGAGAACGTAGTGGAAGAATGCTTCAAATCCGAGTTGAAAAACTGCTGTTCAGTAAAAAACAATGATGAGACTGTTAAGGAAAATTATTCTGCTGATCTTCCAAACCTTTACATTTTAGATTGTACATTTTAGTTGTGACAATCAAGTAAAAATTTTGTTTGTTTTAAATAGAGAAGAAGCTGGATGTCACACCTCTGATAAAATCTGCAAAACTGAGTACATGCTGTCACTTCTAAAAGGTCCTTAGCTTTCCCCATCTTAACAAGTGATATTCCCCCTCTTGTGGACGGACACACTACAAAAACTATGATAAGGATCTTTTTCTTGTTAGACCATTTGGGCATTCTGTTGTTTTTCATGAAATATTTTTGATCCTTTCATAATCATCCACATAATCACAATGTACTACTTGTGCCTGGCTGAGCGCCTTGTCAACTATTCTTGTCACAGACATCACGTGGATACAGACTCTTTAGAAAGGACAGGCTGGGAAGGTGAGAAGGAGAGTGTTAGCTTAGTGCTCATCTGTGGGACAGCTGATGGGTCTGTTCATAGCTTATGGGTGAGGATCAGAGGGGTGGCCTAAGTGGGCTTGTTGTAGTAGGTCTCTGTTACACACCAACAAACATATTTCATATCTTTATTAAGTTTATTAATAGTGTGGGTGTTTTGCACTGTTTGAGCTCCCTGGCCAGCTCAAGAGCCTTAATCTAAAAATAAGGCAAAGCAGACTAAATTTGAAAACTTTTGCTTAGTAAATATATTTGATTATGAAATCTCAGTAAATCCTGTGTCTGAAGTGCTATATCTTTTCTCTGCAAGACTTCTTTATGCATTTGAAGAAGAACACACAAGACAGGTTGTTTGTACAGTGTACGAAGTCAAGTCTCAGTAGAGGATTTTTGGTAGTCTCACTTCTCACAATGTATGGTACACATTGCAATGATGCATGTACCATCAAAGTTTGTCTGATGCACAAACTAAGGTATTATTACCTTCACAGAGTGGCCTTTCCAAAACTCATTAAAAATGTCACATGAGTATTGAAATAGTCTTTTTAAATTTCAACTGCATTGGTATGCAACAGTTTGCAGTCAGAGGACATAAAAAAAAAATTTTACTTAGCCCCATCCCTGGCAGTGTTCAAGGCCAGGCTGGATGGAGCTCTGAGCAACCTGGTCTATTGCAAGGTGTCCCTGCCTGTGGCGGGGGGGTTGGAACGAAGTGATCTTTAAGGCCCCTTCCAACCCAAACCATTCTATGATTCTATTATCATTTCAAGGACTGAAATCAAATATACATTTTAATAAGTGGGGAAAAAATCCAATCCTGTACTGTGCACGGTAAAAATAGATGAGAACTACTATTATAACAGAATCTAAGTAAACAGGCCAAGAAGAGAATGAACGGGTAAAGGTATAAAGCTTATTTTTTATTTATTAAAGCACTATGCATGTTAATTATATATTGTTAAGAATAAACTCTCAGTGATTCTTAATTGAAGAACCTTAAAAATTATAAAAGTAACTTCAGTTCTAATTGTGCATATAGTACATCTCACAAACATTTCCTTTTTAAGTATTGAAGTAAGGAAATAGACATAACTATACCAAGTAACTCAAACTATATTTTAAATTTTGAAACTAAGATTCTGCATGTTGCTCTCGTGCACACGGACATACAAAAATATATAGCCATGTAAAACCTATATTCTACATATTTGGTACTTTCTTCAGTTCATTTTCTAAAGTAATACAATAGTTGAGCAAATTTCTGACATCAGGGCTGAATGTATCACTGGCACACAATGCACATGACATTCTGCTCATTCAGTTAATGGCTCCAAGGATAGTTCAACCAAGCATTTGAAGAATTGTACACCAAGATTAGATATGTATTGAATAACTTTTTATCTCTTAAATATAGTAACCTGTTTTTATAATAGCATAAATCAAAAAGCAAGGGGGTGGATGTGAGGTGGGAATATGGGTCTCGAAGCTGGGAAAAAAAATTCTTGAGAAGGTTATCAGTGGCCTCAATAACACGTTTTAAAACTGAGCAAGTACCTTCCAACAGTTGGTTTACAAAATATCAAAATTTAATCACACTTTTCTAAATGCAGTGTAAAACAAGTGAGTAAACATGAAGCATGATTTTCATAGAATATTTTAGTTTTAAAGGGATCTCTGGTGGTCCTCCAGACTGACATCCAGCTTAAAGCAGCACTACTTTCAGATAGAGGAAATTATTCTGTCTTTCGTTTTACGAGCATCATCTTGTGTGTGGAAAAAGAGGAGGGAAGGCAACTGAGAACTCTGTAGACACAGTCAGAAGAGAAACACATGTTCTTGTGTTTGCTTCAGGCTGCAGGTCCCTTGTTTCTGTGTCCATACTGGTCAAAGGGACCACTCTTCCCAGAAATTTTTTTGTCTGAAGAATTCCCCAGTCTGAGCTGAGTTTTCCAGCTTCTTCAGTCTCAGTCTCCTAGGTCATAGTGAGGGAGCTGTTTGCTCAGGGTTTTCTGATCACTTTGATTGATAGAGCTGACAGACTAGAACAGCTTTAAAGGTATTTCTGCTTATTCAGCCTATTTACAATACCGGTGTGTTGTATTCAGTAGAATTAACTCACTTGATGCTTATTCCTTTAGACAAGTCTTTCATTCCATCCTTATTGTTAACTCTGCCTTTCTCATATGAGCTATCATGCTTAGTGCTTTTCAGATAAATCATTTTATTGGAAAATAGCTGAAGAGTTGCAGAGACTGTAATCTCCTTCTGCTGGGGACTGTGTGAGTTACTGAAGAATTGGATATCAGTTGTTGCTTGAGACTCCCAGAGCTCTCAGTTGTGTACCCTGGTGGTTGTGAGCACATTCCTGGCAAAGAAATCTGCTTACCATGTTTGGGCAGATGGGGAGCAACTCACCCTTCATTTTCTGCTTGAATTTGTTTGTCATTTTTTGTTTGCAGTTTTCCATTTTCAGGGATCTTTTCATGATCATACCTCCCTCCAGTTTAGCAGCAGCTGCATATCTCATTAAAGCAGTTTCTATTTCTTGCACCTCTTTAATTAAGATGTTATAAGACTAGACTGGACTGGACTTTACTAATGGACTTTGTCACACAGCATTACCTACCTCTCTCAGCAGATGCCTTGAACTTTTATAATTCTCCCTGAGCCTTTCTACATCATGTCATCAACACCAGTCCCAATGGGCATGGAGTGTTTCTGACACACTTTGTTATGTGGCATCAAATACTTTGCTAGTTGGACAAACTACACAAGTTATTACACAGAAATTGCTCATTTCATAGGCCTTTCACTGCTTTTGAAAAGACTTCTCATCTTAGAGTAGGTAATGATTTCTTTGCATGTGCAATTCTTGCTGTGACTGCCAGTAAGAGTTCCACCCATACCATGGTTTTTTTTGAAATCTGGACTTCATCCATGAGTATCTGGTCTCAGGCCAGTGAGTTAATATCAAATAGTTTGCAGCAAAAACTCTCTGTTATAACTCAGAGTATGTAATGAAATCAAAAAGACTTGGAAATGGAATGTCCTAAATTCCTTGGCCATCTCCCTCAGCCATCCAGTCCTCAAGACACATTTGCATTTTTATTTACTTTCTGAAGCGCTGATAGCCCTAATTTTTCCCGAGATCCTCTTAAAATTATAGAGTTTTGGGAGTAAAAGATTTGTGTTTTGGATAATGAACTTTCAACCCCATATGAAATGATGTAATGCAGTTAAAAACTGCTCTTGAAAGAGACTGAGGTGGATATGCTTCATTCCAAATGTGGGTGACTTCAAGGGTCCCATTATGGAAAAATAAATGGAGCTTCATACTCATAATTACTTTAGCTGACATGTTTAGCTGAGCAGCAATAAAACGTACATCATCTTGATATATAGTTAATCTTGCCAATGATTTATACCATGCAAGCTGAAATTACCTCACCCATTTAGACAGAGTGAAGTCAGTGAAAAGCAGCTAAGGATAATTAAGCTAGACAAAGTGGCAAGTAGTTTTTTCACGGCTTAATATACGCTATTATAAATTATTTAAATACTAAAAGACAACATGAAATTCCTTTCTTTTAACCAAAATTGGTCCTGCTGTGAATGTGTTCAAACAAAAAAGATATTTCAGATATTTCATAACAGTGAATAAACATCATTTTATTTCATTTGGAGAACTGTATTAGAATGTATTAGTGTATGAGATTTTAGGCTAAGAAATATCTCCAGCCTTCACATTCTTCTGATAAATCATGGATGGAAAGCAACAAACAAGAGAACTTTGCTATTTGGGGGGTGTGTCTAAATACACTTTTGTCTGTACTGCTTGGGAGAGAGCGTTTTTGTTTAGGTGTGTTTCTTGCAGTCTTTTGTAATCTGGGAGAAGTCAGTCTGGTGATGACAGGAACTGGGAAACTTTGTAATATGAGAAAATAAAGTTGTGTAGTCATGTACCTTTTAACTTACCTTTTTTATTCATTTACTTTTTATTTAAGATGATTATTCTTTACATAAAACATACAGAATTTATATTTATTGGGATATTTTCAAGCACCTCAGCATAAAAGGAGATAAATATATTTCATTGTCTAACAATATCCTTATTTTCAGTTTGGCCCTCTGGGCAGTTTTTGTAGCATCGTTGTGCAAGATGGGCTTGTAAGGTTCATATACTTTTTAAAGTACTCCATAATGAATATCAGATGAGCAATTTCCCTAAAAAAAAAGAAGAGAAAAGGAAAAAGAAAAGTAGTAGTTCAAACCTAAAAGAAAATCCATATGTTTTAAAATATTTTGTCATTGTTGTTTGTCATTTTGTAACATCTTGGAGCAATATCTTAGTCCAAGATTTCAAACAGAACATGGTTGGCTCTTTAGTCATGGCTATGCAGTCGCTTAAGGCCACCAGCACTTACGTTCTGTATGCCAGTGAACACAGGAAAACACAAATGTCTTCAAAGCAAAGTCTTGATTTAATAAGCTGTTTCTGGTTACTCCTAGCTTTTGTTATGACTGAGTTTCAAAAGATATGCTCCTATGCAAGCCTAATTTTGATGAGGTGGTGTGAATTAAATTTCTATGCTGTCAGTGGAACACAGGTGCATCTTTGTGCTTGTTATACAGGCCACCGATTTACTGTGGTAGATAAGGTCATAGAGGTTAAATGTTTTGTCTGCAATATGATGAATTGTACAACAGGAAAGAGAATTGCATTACACAAAGATGTGGGATGAGAAACTGAGATGGAATTGCAGATCTCTAAGGAAGCATTTGGATGCTCAGTACTGAGAAACAGGAAATCCTGAACCTGTTCAGCATGAGCCTAAATATCTATGGAAGTAAATGAATTTTAAAGTGGCCAAAGTATTTGGATTTTAAAACTATTATTTTTCTGGTTCTTAGATAAGAGGATTTACAGTACTGTTCATTGAAGGACTGAATATTTGATTGGTTTCTTATACAGCTGCTTAGCTAAAGGCTTTATTTTGTTTTATAATTTATAGTTTTATAAAGCATTTTAAAGACATCAAATATGAACGTATTTTGGGTCCCAGTGTAGGCGATGGAAAGGAAGATTGAGGATGGTCAACACCTCGGAAAACCAAGTCTCTTAAGAGCCACTTGAATGTGGAACTACTCCGAGCCAACAGTAACACCTGGATTTCACAACAACTTAAACAACTTTCCGGATGGTTTTTGCTTATGCTCCCATTTCTGTAGACACAGTTGACATTGTGAAAAAAGAGTGAGAAGTTTGAGGATCTGTTTACAGCATCTGTATAGTGCTTACCTTGTTCTTACTGGCAAGTCATCCATTTCATGGAGCTTGAGAGTTGTGGAATTGTCACGGTTGGAAGGGATCTCCTGAGATCGTCTAGCATAATCCCCTGCTCAGGAAATTTAAATCTCTTGGCATGTGTCCTGGTTTTGGCCCAGAGCAGCGGAAGGGGGAATGGCCAAGATCATAATGTTACTCAATACCAACTTATGTCATTGCCAGGGGTGGGGGAAAGGGATTCTCTCTTGTTTCTAAGATGAAGGACATTATTTTCCAGTGGGAAAAAGCATGGTGTGGTGGGGAAGAGTCAGATGGCATTTGTCATGGTTTTCTGTGTAAATAATTTCTCTGTCTTATACCTTTCATTATCAATATTGTTGCTGTTACTGTTAATTTTCTTATCTCATTGCTATTTCCAGTAAATTGTTCTTATCTTAACCCGTGATTTTTTGCGTTTTGTGTCTCCAATTCCCATCTCCATCCCTGGAGTAGAAAGGGGGAAGGGAAGGAGGGAAGGGTGAGTAATCAAGACATGTCTGGTTTGGGAGAGTCCGGATGGCGGCACTGAATTGGGGAGTACCATTCCTAAACCACAACAGTATGTTAGCTATGGATAGCAATCCCGTTTGGTTTCCGAAGATGTTAAACTGAATGTTGACTAGAGAGTAATATTAACAGTGTCTTGAATTTTGAAGTGAGACATTACTGCTCTGCTGGATGCATCACACGGCGGGACCTCGCTGGGGAAAGCAGGGAGAAGGCTGCTGCAGCCCACTGCCAGGCTCCCTGCTGGACCCTGCTTGGTGTGCGTGGCTCGAAGAAACAGCTTCTATCCCTCCTGTGCTCCTCTCATTTTAAAATTTCTGAAGCAAACTGAGGGCAGTTTGTCCAGCTCAGGAGGGCAATGTTTGTACGGAATGGAAGTGAAGGTATGTATAAGTGTTTATGAGTGCAGCATGAGGATTTTTAGGGGTTTGTGGGGATGGAAAAACTTCTGGGATAGCACTGAAGGACTGAGTATGCAGAAAAAGGCAGATCTGATGTAACCTTATCCATACTGACTTTTGGCTCTGGTTTTTGAAGTGAAACCTCCACCAAACTTTGCTCAGTTTGCAGCCCAAAAGATACAGGGAGTAAGCAAAAATTGAAGCAGTATGGACACTGAAAGATCTGATGCACAAGTTTTTCTTTCTGGCCCTCAGTTACTTATCAGTGTGGATGTTTTCCATGAAGTCCAATCCTAAATAAATAATAAATTAATTTCTTCTTCCTAAATTAAAAATAATCTAAGTTGTTTTTTTGATTTCGGAAAATGCGTCTTTTCTTCAGCAACGTTATGTCCACTCCTTGCTCAGGGTTGTGTATGACATGACAGATGACAATGGTCCTGTCCTAAAGATCTCTACATTTAAATATTAATCTTGAAGACAAAATCTGAGTGTAAATTGTGCCGTTGGAAGCCTTTGTGCCTTCAAAACCATTTAGAAAGAACCAACACTGTACAGAACATCTGACAGAAAAAGGATTCGTCAGTACTTGGGGTATAGATTTGTGGAAAGTAATTTTGAAACATTGTTACACTGGTGTTTCTTCAGAAAAAATGTGCAGCAGCTCATTTTTTCAGAAGAAAATGAAAGTAAGCTGAAATGTGCACCTGCTAGTATAGAGACAATGCTGTGCTCCTACCCAGTGTAGCTATGGATCCGATGCTGTTGCTGTGCCATAGAGCAAGCAGGGAATGCACTCACTAGATCAATCAGATTGCTCTCTTTGGTATTGTTTACAATAATTGTTAATTAGTTTCCTAGGATAGTACCTCATTTGTGGTCAAAATAAAATGTACACCAGATGGAGAGAAAATGAATTCCAAAGCAGTAATCTATTCATATACATAATTATTCCTTGTAACTCTGTAATGATAGTGGTTTTGGCTGTTTAAACTCCAGCAACAGATAGATCAAGCAGATGACATTACTTAAACATTATTCAGGGTTTTATTGGATAAGCCATAAACAATTGATATATGATTGCTTTTTGACTGGCTTCTTTCATGTGTTTGTGATTAAGATTTTTTCACTTAGAGATTTTGAGTTCAAATTTTAAAGTTGCAGAAAATGTTTGGATGTGCTTAAAGTGTTACTTCTAGTATGTTTCAGCATTTTTTCTATAAGTTCTACCTTTCCTTAGTTTTCAAATTGGCTTTTAAAATGTGATGGATGGATGTCTTGATTTAGAAACAAATACATTCTTAAAAATGAAGAAAAAATACTAAGTTTGAAATGTTTGGAGGGTTTTATCTTGTTGTTTTTTTTTTTCTGGAACAACTTTAAACTTAAAGAATCTCTTAGACCTCATGGGAAATAGTGAGAAAGCATGAATTATTTCATCTTTAGAAATGCTATATTTATATTCTGCCCATGTTTTTATTCCTGTGAGTTATTTAATTTGGAATCAAGATTATTGTTACCTTTTTTTTATGCTAAGAATCTGATCATTCGTCTCATTTCTCTCTCCCCTGAAATTAGACGGTTTTGTTATTTCTCATCCTTTTGAAACAATCATATTTTTACAAAGACAAAACTGATGCAGGAAACATATTCCTAAGTAGGTAATCAGTAAGTAATTTCAGTGGGAATTTCAATGTGCCTGAATTAAAGGATGTGCCTAGTAAGCTTCTTCAACTGAGTCAAATTTACTCATTTTAAAAGAATTCTAGTATGTCTACTACTTCTATAGTAGGTAACTTTAAGGATAAGTAAGTCAAAGTTCCATAAAGAGGTGAGGATTTTTTTCCTATGTGGATACTTTTTTGTGTTTAGAATAAAGGATTGCTGGAATGAAAACATTTCTAGAGACTTTTGGCTCTGTGATGCAGCCTATGGGGACTTTGGGCTTGATCTTTCTGCTTGGAACAATGAAGCTGGCTGAGAGATGAACTTCTTTTATATCGCTGTGCAAACTGTGGGGGGTATCTTGGCAATGCTCTAAATATTCTGTCACCTTCCTGAATCCGAATATTTCAGTAAGAGGGTGTTTAAATAACACTTAATTCTATTTTGGTTTCTAGGTAGAATAAAAATGACATACTAAATTCATATCCCCATCTCACTAAGAGGACATTAAATAGGCTGTGGTAGGTGTCCAAATATATGGAGGTGACAAAACCAAAAAAACCAGACCTGGTCAGGAGATTTTATTTGTGCTTTCCCTTTAGAGGTCTTTAGAAATCAATATTTTATATGCAATCAGATAGTACTCCCAAGTACAAAAAGATCAGACTATTTTCATAGCTGTCTAATCTAAGATATAACATTAAACATGGTATAAGAGCCAATTATTTAAAATATGCAAAGAGATCCTATGAAGGTTTTATTTTTTACATTCAACTAATTTATGTAATGTATATAATGCTTTTCCAGTGTGTATGAGATAAATCGAAATCCATCTACGACAAGGAGAAAAGCATATTACTGAAGTTTATACAACGCTGTCACAGACCAAATATTCACATGAGCACTGGCACAGTGTCTTGTCTGTGTAGGAAGACATCCATGCATACAGGTTAAACACTTAGAAACCCTGGGAAAATAAATGCCCCTAGATAATTCTGTGCAACATTAAAAACTATCTCTAATGTATATAAAAATTGTTCTGTCCACGTTTTATTGTTAAATGTACAC
The DNA here is from genome assembly GCA_013397775.1 of Eulacestoma nigropectus. Classification (NCBI taxonomy): domain Eukaryota; kingdom Metazoa; phylum Chordata; class Aves; order Passeriformes; genus Eulacestoma; species Eulacestoma nigropectus. Next base: position 177,435 of record VZTE01004915.1, on the reverse strand, counting down.
ATTCTAATTCACACTGAAATATTTGTTGTTTTCTTTTTCAAAAAAGCAGTTTCATTACAGCATGAAGTTTCACAGCGTTTTCTGTTTGGTATTATATGGACATTGGTTTAAGTTGTTGACTTTTTAAATAACACAATTTACAAATACATGTACAAATGAATGAGGCAACATCGAAGTGGTAGATTTTAATTATACAGGCAGATAGAATAGGTCTTTGATGGCAGAGAGGGGCCTCATTTGTCAGCCATTGGGATCTAAGATGACTTGAGGCAGCAGAAGGTCAAAGAAGAGTTGGAAAATGGAGTTGTGGTGCAGCGAAGTGGGTGCCATCTCTAACAGATGTCCAAACCTTTGGGCTCCAGTGTAGTTTCTCATTACTCCTTGGTAGTTCTTTCCAGTTTGTGTAAAGGATGGTCATGAGATATTTCACTGCTTTATCTTCTCATGAGCTGCTGAGTAACATTTGCTTCTTCCATTTATGGATGGACGGAGAATACCTGAAATGGAAGAGAGGATCTTGCATAGAGCTCCTCTGTCCATGGAGACCAAAATGATAGTTGTATGTGACAAGTTGGTGTCAGTACAGGCAGGTGAAATTAGTCTTGTTTCTCATCCAAAATGCATAAGCAAGCATGCCAGATTTCTTTGAAGTCTGCAAAGGTCTGAAAAGTCTCTCTGAGTTAATCAAAGTTTCTTACTCTCATTCTGGTAACTAAGTTTTCTGTAGAAATTGTCCTGAGATGTGTTTCAAAACAAGTTGGTATTTTTTTTAATTGCTATATCTTGGAGAAAGTTTGCCCTCTCTTCAGTGAAGTCCTCTTACAATTTCAGCTGTGCCAAAATTAACTCAAAGTAATTATAGTTTGAAACAACAAATATGTGCTATATATACCTTATTTTATGCACTGTTCTGCCCAATGTCTAACTTGCAAATATTGCACATTTCTGAATGAATGATTCATTTGAGGGAAGTAATTCTAAACTCGGAAAGTGTGAAACTGATCTGTGATTAGGAAACTCCCAGTGAAAAATTGCATCAGTGCATTTGAGCACTTGGGGACAGGTTTTAACAGGGTGGAAGGGAAATGCCTGTATGGAATATGGGAGTCAGAACAAAGAAATCTTGCATAAGAGGAGGAAAATTATTTGTAAACCAGTGTAAGAGAAGACAAAGGTAACACAAGAGCTAAAAAGTCTAGATTTTAGAAGTAGCAATGGAAAAGGAAATATGAGGGGGAAAGAAAAAAAAATGGTTTTGTCATTTGCAAAGATCAGGAACTTAGCAAAAGCAGCTGCTAAGCACCTGACTCAGCAAACTATCCAGCCATATGCTCAAGTGCATTTTTACTTAACAAAGCACTCCACAGTCAATTAAGCAATCACTGGGGTCAGGAGGAATCTTTCCAAAACAGCTATGAGAATTTAATCTCTTAGATTTTTTCCCTTTTAAATTTATTAACATGTAGGTTTTGTGTTCCCATTTTTATGGGATTAGACAAAATGATGCTGAGACAATGATAAAGATTTTTATAGTTTCTCCATAGAATTTTAAATATATATATAATGAAAAGCACTGTCTTCCTGATTACTTTCCAAAAAGTATTTGAAAAAGTTGCATCAATTTCTGAGTTTCTATTTTGGAAATACAGCTTAAAAATATATGGTTTGGAGTATGTAGGAGAGAAAATTGGCATGAAATTACCCCAGTTGTCTGTACTCCCTCTCCGTGAAAAGAGTGGTAACTTCCTAAGTTTTGGAGCTATCTAGGACAAATATTGATTATTTGGGAAAACGTAAAGTTCTGCCACAGTTGTTCAGCAGGAGTGGTGCATTTCTCTTGCCCTGGTGAGCATCCCTGCTCCCTCAGACAGCACACGGTGGTGTATGCCAGCCATCTCTATCAGCTCGCCTCCACCCTCTGGTTGGTGCCATGCTCATATTGCTAGGAAAAACAAGACACACTATGTTGTGTGATGCAGGTAATTGCCTTAGAGACCCAGGAAAGGGATCATGTTCCAAACCTTGAGATGTTTATTGAGACTACCTAACTTATTATTATCTATGGTTAAATTGTCTAATCTAAATAACAGCTGATAGTTAAGAAAGCACAAACCTATGGCCTTTTCTTCATCAGTGAGGTCATTGCAATCACATCAGAAGAGAAAAAGAGAATATCTTAATTAGCACATGAGGCAGCACTATAAAGACAAAATGTATTGTTCAAGGTCACCTAGAAGAGATTTTTTTTTGCTGTAAACATAGATCAGTAACAATTAGGACAAATTGTCCAAATCATAGAGTCCAGGACATGCAAGCATGATTATACACAGAATTACTTTTTTATATAATTAATTGTATAAAATAGTGCACAGGACCATAAAATGGACAAGTAGCAGCATTTGGTTGGGTTTTTTTCTTGATTATTCCATAATTTTATGCAAATTAAAATGGACTGTGGTTTGGGATTTGGGGAATATGGATCTGTGTAGTGGGCATTTTGAATAAAACATATAGACTCATCTAGATGGCATATATGAATAATCAAACTCTTTTTATTTTTTTTTTTTTAAATGCATTTTAATGGATTCTTAGGCACCTGGCATGTGAGTCACGGTGTTCTCAATTACCCAGCACCAGTGTACCAGTGGGTTGTTTTTGTTCCTCCACTTTGGAAGAAATTGCTGAAGGAGTAGCAATGTTCCTGATTTCAGGGCATTTGGCAAGTATACTGAGAGATTTAGTTTAGTTTTAGGAATTATTTCTATACTTCTGGAATTATTATATTTTTATAACCTATGGATGTATGTATGGGGAAGTTTAAAATACATGCCTTCAAACTTACATATTTTGTGTGTGTCTAGTCACTAAGTCCCAGGCAAGGATGAGAATTTTTATTGAAGTAAGCAAGATAGTTCAGTACAGCTGTTTGTTGTGTGACCTTTCTGAAGTTGCTGTCTTGTAGTAGTGAAGTGGTTTAGAAAATTAATGTTCTTATGTCTCTATATGTCTTTCATGCTTATTTCTGGAGCTAGTAAAAGTTGATGTCACAATTCGGAATATTATTAGTACAGATCTTTTTGTCTACTCTTTAATTTGGCAGCAAAGGATTTCCTGTATACTTGCTGATGATTGTTAAGTCAGTTTTGGCAAACAACAACTTTGAGGAGAAAAATCATTAAATCACTTTTTAGTCTCAAGTTTGAAGAGTAAGCCCTTTTTTTATTCAGTATCCACTATGCATTCTTCATGTGAAAGTTTCTGTTAAGTGTGCAGACTACAAGGTAGTGGTCTCATAAAATATCTTTTCAGATACTTTAAATTACAATGAGGAAAGAAATGACTGTGTGGATATGTTAATGCTTTTAGATTATCTACTTTCAAGAACTGTTTTAGCTTTCCCACAGGCTGCGTGGAATTTGCTCAGCTGTGATCCTGGAATTCTGTCAGTTTGCCGTCTCTGAGGGCAGGAAGATATTAGCTACTTAAATACTAAATTTTAATTATTACACTTCATAGGCTTTCTTTTTTGAATGGCTGTACTATATATCGTGTGTTGTAAAATCTTTTACCACTGTGATTTATATTATGACAGCCTATAGATCTGGATTAATATGCTGCTTTATAAATACACTGTTAACTTATTTTCCTCAGTGAGGTAATTAAGTGTCTGTTTCAGCTGGATGAAGTTAAGATAATGAGTGAAGTATATGGACACTTCAAAATTGCAAGTTTTTCTGATTAATGCTTTCACTGACTGATGTGTCTCTCTAAAATGCTTGACAGCACCACAGTTTGCTGTAAGAGAGAGTAGAAATGAGGCATGCACTTAGAGGCTTTTGCACAGGGAGAAAAGAGTGTAATAAGATATCTTATCACGGGATGCAAAAGAAGGGATTTCATCTGCCAAAGGGTTTGGAGGCAAGGTATTGCTGATTACTCACATAGTGATATCCTCTCGCTTTAGAGTGCCAGAACAAAAAACTTACTATTGAAGAAAGGTTATACATTTTTGGATAATCTGTGATTTTTTTTCATTCCACTGCCATAAGATGATGTAACTCTTAATAGAGAGGAATGCAGTGAGGCGGTTAAACACAAGAACAGTTTGTCCCTCCTGAGCAAGACCCTGAGCAACTTGATCTGGCTTTGAAGTTATCCATTCTTTGAGGAAGTGTTTGGATGAGATGGCCTTGAGGTGTCCCTCCCCTCTTAAATTATTCTATGCTCCTAGGGATACCTGGAGACAAAGTCCTTCAGGAATGCTTGTTTCATTACACTAGCTCCCAAATTGTTCTCTCATGAGACAAGCCATAATAAATCAGCACCTGAATGTTCCATGGTTGATGACATAATGTTCACTCAAGTAAAGGGTAACTTGATGGTTTGCACTTCTTGAACATAGTTACATTTTAGACCTATCTGCTGTTTAACTTACAAGACCGTTGCACTTGAGTTCCAGGGAAAATAGAGCCTTGTCATGGGAGGGAGATGGAAACTTTCCTGTCTGACCATCCAGGAGCCACTCAAGCAGTCACAGTCCCACCACCTGAGCTGGGATCGAGGCCCCTTCACAGAGGGAGGCCCCAGTGACCCGATGGGGGCCCTGCATGACCCCCTACACACTCACACACTCAGATCAAGTTTTCTTACTGGCTCAACCCCAGGTTTCCCATATCAGAGTCTTAGACCTCTGGATCCTTAAAATAATTTAATCATGGTGCAGCAACAGAATACCAGCTTGTGCTGAGAAGTGGAGCCTCAATAAAGGACTACTTGGGGCTATTATAACTTTACCTTAGGCATGCAATAATCTAGGGTCTTCCTGTCAGTTCATTGGTTCCTGCTGTGTCTCTTTGCATCAGGTCACCTGGCTGGTGCCACTGCCCTTTGCGGTTCATGGCCTCTTGCCACCCAGAGCACAGCTGGCACTGCAGCTGCACCCCGAGCTACCTGCACTGACTATTCTTCAACAAGGTCTCAGGTTTGGCCCTCCCAGCTGCCTCTGTGCCTCAGTGTCCCACTGAGGACCAGCCTTTGGTGGGCCAGGTCTCAGCACCATTGCTTACAGATTAGGTCTAAGACATTAGGATGGATATTCTTCAAGATGTGCTTAAATGCTCAATACCCACTGATTTGAAATGAAAGGATACCTGGAGTGAGCAGAGACTTTGAATCTCATTGTCTGGAGGTCAAGGCTACAAAAGAAACCAGTAAAGATTCTGTGGTGCAGTTACTCCATTGCACAGGCTGCTGAGCACCAACTAGTCAGTAAGATATGCAAGGAAAGGGGTCACTTAAGTTTGAATTTTTTGGTTTCCTAAGTTGAAAAGTTCTTTATTTGTGTGGCTTATAGGCTCTTTTGTGCACTCAATAATCAGAAAATCTGGTTTACTGTCTCTGTCGTAACATTTGGTTAAGTGAAATAATATGAAGAAACCGATGCCTGTGATTTAAATATTTTTTCAACATGCGTTTTTGATGTTGAAACCCTAAACAGCATCCCTCTTGCACAGACAAATCTGTGTCAAGGGTAAGGGGTTACCACAAAATATTTCTGTTAAATGCCAGTGTATGTGTATATAGATTTATGTATTGTGGCTATCAAGATGTGTTATCAAATGTAAGCGTTCTTAAATCTGTTTCTAGTCTATTCTGTGACACTTAACCCTGTTTAAAAAGGAAAAAAATAAGGTCTCTTACTAATTTGAAGGTAACCTTCAAACAGCTGCTAGAAATAATCTTAAGAGGAAATGAAAAATTATATAATATAACTTGCTAATAATTTATTTTTAAAAAATTTCATTAGCACCCATATGGCAATTTTTAGGAGACAGCTGTAAGGATCTCATCAGGAGCAGAGTTTAAGAGGATGGTTGCATTATTACCTTTTTTTTCCTGTTCTACACTCCATCATTCATTAGATGTGCTCAGAGCAGACTGTGCCTGAGCATTATGAGCTCCCATGGTTCAGTACCTTACTAATCTATCAGTTGATCTCCTGTCTTAAATTTCTGACTAGTAAACACGTTTGAAATGTAGAGGGTAAACATTTTTTTGATATTACAGATATCTGATTTTCAACTAACTGTGTTAATAAACTATATACTTAATATCCAGTTCAAAACCCATCATGTCACGACACAGAATCAGATCAGAACAGTGCTCTTGCGTCCTGCAACCACCAAAGGAAAATACCAAGCAAAGCCACTTGATGTCACTGTTGCTTCACCGAGTTTTGCTTAGCATAGCATCCTTAAAAGTGCTGAAAAGCCGTTTACTGAGATGATGTTTAAGTCTAGCCCAAGCCTTTTGAGCCATGTCTGGCTTCTGTGTTGCCTCGATATTACTTCCCCACAGTCTCCTAAATATTCTGTATGATGAAGGGATGGAGATTACAGCTTTGTCTATTTCATGAAGGGTAAGAATCATATTTTTGTCAGTTTGGGTCCATGTTCAAGTATTTGGTGACTGAAATCAGGAGTACTTTTAAAGTTAATTATTACTGAAAATGCATTACATCCAACTGTGGGAGATAAATTGGCAAGCCTTGGAGTTTGTGAATTTTGTCTGGCTTTGATGCAGCAGAATTTCAGAGGGGGAAGTTATTTAAATATCAGTAATAAATGATTTGCCTACTTACACATATGCTTCTTCTCTGCCTAGTGTTGTGGTTTAACCCAGGTTTATGTAATACATGTGGCTGATAACCTACTTTTTCACAAATTCTCAAAATTCATCAATGCTGTTTTGAACAGTGGGGATTTTTATCACTGTTTTTGTGTTGTTGCATTTGTCAGCACTCTGTTATAATTCCAGTAGCTTGTATAATATTCCCATATGCTCTATTCTGCAATGTATGAACTGCACAATTCGGTCTCTCTAAATTAGTTCCTATCACCCTGTTTTTAAAATTTGACTTTCATTCCTATCCAATTGTGCTTTGTCAAAATAGTTAAAATTTTTCATAGGATTTGTCTTGGAATTTTAGCCATAGTTCCTAAGGACACAAGCTTTATGTGACCAAGATTTTTGCCTGTCTTATTTTCCTAAGTCTTTCATTTAGTATCACCTTAATCCTTTAGCCATACTTAACTTATTTGACAGAAACAGAGCAGTACCAAAACTGACTTCATAAAAATTGTTGGTCAGAATACAGGACGAGGATGAACAGGAATTAGCTTCTGCACAGAATCAAAACGTGAGGAAAGCTCAATCATTATATATTCATTATATATTAAGATCTAAATCATATATATGTCTTTGCCAGTGGCCAGACAGAAAGGTGTGTGTAGCTTTGGATTAATGATAGCACATACTTCCCTTTACCCCGTGATGGTGGAAGGGAGAACCTGAGGAAGCGAGTTGGATGTTCTGGATGTTCTTGGAGAGCAAATGGTGCACATCAGCAGCAATACAGGTTTGGTTGTTTCACACTGGTTTAATACCGGATATCTGCAGGTTTTTAGTTAAGTGATCTGTCTTCCTGAGAAAACTTACAAAGAGCAAGTCACACTACAGAATCACAGTGTTTAAGGTTGGAAGGGACCACAGTGGGTCCTCTGGTCCAACCTCCCTGCTCAAGCAGGGTCATCCCAGAGCACATGGCACAGGATTGTGTCCAAATGGTTCTTGATTATCTCCAGTGAGGGAGACTCCACAGTATGTTCCATTATTTCCATCTATGCCTGTCTTAGGTGTGAATAACTTCATTTAAGTTCTATGAGCATATGTAAACATGAGTATAGTTTTTGAACTTGCCTGCCAGTTTATGTGAAGTCTAAAAGCAGTTCTCATGCAAGAATCCAAAGATTTCCTACAAAATCTGCTTCCATATGAAGTGGGGTTTAGGGCTTCTCTGTCAGAGTTTGCCAGAAATTTTTCCTCTTGAGGTCTAAGTTAGAGTAAGGTGTTAGATTTTTATTTTTTTTTTAATCCCTTGGGCCCAGAGCTAGAGAATCAAAACTCCTTTCTTCACATATTCACCATGTATGTAAACTTCCCATATAAGCAAATGTTAGAGGAGCTGATGAAAATACAGTCTGCCCCCACAGAGGTTACCCCATTTATTTTTGGAACCTTTTGTAAATCAGGTTTTAAAAGCCCACCATATGTGATCTATGATGCGCAAATATCTCCTTCTCTATACTACCTGCATTCTAATTTTTTTATGGTAATTATCTTTTTAGCATTGTACATAAATATTCTACTGGGATTTTATTTTTATGCATTTCCAGAACAAAGAAACAAACAACAAACTAATCACTTGTAAAAAGGTTTTACTTATATAAGACTATCAAAAAAGCTAGTTGTGAAATGTCTAATATTACAACAGTGTGTGTGAATGCACTGACTTAAATGCATAAGCAAATTTTCCTCATGCTTATCCTTTGGTGTTCCAGAAAATGAAGCTTTATGCACTTGTTTCAGAGCAGGAGAGGGTCTTATAGTTCTGATAGCTCAGGTGCATCATGATACAATATAGCCTATGAAAAGCCTGCATAGTCTGGGCGTGTATAGATTAAACTAACAAAAAACAGCTGATGGGAAAAACTTCAAATGTCATGTGTGTGTGATACAATGTTTCCATTAGGATACTGATGTGTTCTAGGAAAGTGGAGGGGATTTTACATTTCTTTAAGATTCAAAGGTTGTAATATTGTGTAGTGAGTTATAGGCTTGTTGTTATACATACCTAGGCATCAGTTTTCCCTAAAAAATGTTGCTTTCTTTAGGGGGTTGTAAATGAAATGTTGCTCTACGTCATTGCTAACTAAGAGTACTTTATTAATTTCAGAGTTACAATGAAGAGTGTTTTTCAATAGTGATGGTGTTATCAACTTCTGATTTATGGATAATGCAGTTTTTTACTTATCAAAATAATTGTTGGAGTGAAAAAGTTTCACACAAATTCCACATCAGCTGCAAGATGTTTGCACTCATGCATGCACACACTCACAGAGAGATACCATCCCTTGTTGTCGGTGGGGGACAAAGGCTAATCCTAGGAGTTCAGATACTAATCTGGAATTGATGACAACTGTCCAGTTTTACCGACTCTGCAAGTAGGAGGTGGGAAAATCTCAATTAGAGACTTTTTCAAACATCGTCAGCATTTTGGTGCAAGAATTTTGAGGGAGGGAGAATATGTTCTTGTGTGTTTAGCGATGGTTCTTTGGTTTCCTAATGCATTTTTTTTTGCCTGTTTCAGAATATTCAGAGCTTCTAGCAAACAATGATTTAAAAAAAAAAGAGGCTAGGCTCTTTTACACAAGTACCTATATTTGGATATGTTTTTGCACATACATATTTATGTATAGAAATCTATTTTGATTTTTTTTTCATGGTAAACACTATTCCAGTTAGAGGTATTGAACATCTCAAAACTAATCAGAACCTGACTGCTGAGTAGCTCTCACTGTAGCTGTAAGGATTCCTGTCCACTTCTGACTGTTGAAAGTAGGAAAAGATCTGTGTTGTGAAACACTTGGCAGACATAAATACCTCAATTATGAAGTCCTTGAACTGCACTTTTAAATTAAAAAAACAGAGAAAACCAAAAACACAAACCACAAAAAGAAAAAAAAATGATGCTTAGAGGTTTATTCTAATGAACAGCAGTAAGATTACCTGTCTTTAAAAAGTGTATGTTGTTAATAGGTGGGCAGAGCAAAGAATAAGTATGCCAGGAATACTTAAAAGCTAAGAAATTCTTACCTTTTTCTTTTTTCTTTTTACCTTTGCAATGCTGTGGGACACAGTTGTGGACATCAACTGAATGTCACTCAGTAGAATGAACTGCATTTGTCCTTGTGGCAGTCTATCTGTTGCATTTGGAAGCAATCTCATTTTTCTAAAGTTGTTTTGGATGGAAAATGGTTCAGTTTTATTTGCCTTAATCTAAACAATAAAATGTAAATTAATTTATATTTTAAAAAATGGAAATATATAAAAATATATTTATTTTCATTGCTTACTGCAGAACAGTGACTAGGAAGACACTTCCCTCACATGATGGACCTTGCATTTCAACTTAAATTTCTTTGCCATCCAGCGATACAGAAAACTTAGAGGAAAGCTTACTGTGTCCTTGCTCCATTTCAGTCAAGGCATTTAAATGCCTGAACATTTAAAGCTCTTCCATGACCTTATCACTTTGTCTGAGCACTTTGTATTGTACACAAGGTGCATGACGTTATTACAAGAACAAATGTTAGTTGGTGAACTGTCTGTGCTGAGACAGCCTTTGTTGAGTGAACAGCCAAGAGCAGAAAGGACTGGCTTTGAAGAAGAACGATTGTCACAAGAATTTTTGGCACTTCCCATGTGAAGCCGATACCTTGCAGTCCCTCACTGCACTTTGAACTTGTTACTCTTAAGTTTGAGGTTTCAGCTACAGAGTCTGTGTATGTTTCCAGTAGGACTTATTGCTACCTGATGTTCTGCATTTGCAACAAAAATAAGCTGTTTACTGTCATTTAGAAGACAAAATGTTGGTGGAGTAAGGCAAGTCTTCTAGCACGAGCTTTACTGAGGTCTTAATGCCTTCCGCCTGTGGCCAGAACAGCTCCCCCCCAGGAGAGACAAGGCTGCTCTCCCGGGTTTGGCAGGGAGATGCCTGCTCTGCTGGGCACTTCTTGCTCAGATTAGCATAGCCCAGCCTATATCACACACACACACCCAGTAATACCTCATTTTGCCACTGGAGTGAGGCCAAAAGCACAAGCATTACAGGGATATAAAGCGGGAAGTTACTGGAAAGAATCACAAACTAACGTGAGACTAGACCAAATTTTTGCAAACAGCAGAAAATGTGATCTTTGTTATAGATGGTTCTTGCATTTAATGTAGCTGTTTATATGATTGAAGCACTTAATAAGTGTTTTCACTGAGTATAGTTACAGAGCAGCTGCAGAAATCTTAAGTGCTTCTGTTCATTTTTTTTTTTTTTCTCTGTAGTTTTGGAACTGAAAAATCTCAGAAGAAAACTGGACACTGACAGATCAGGGTGATTCCTCAACTGTTCACTCTCCTGACAGAGGCTCTGCTTTTGTGGGGTAGGAATGATGACAGGGGCAAAAAGGAAAAGAAGCACAGTCTGGAGGAAGATCCAGGCTGTTCGCTTTGAAGATATCAAAGCCTGGTGTATGAGAAGGCTGCCTATCTTGAAATGGGTGCCTGTCTACAGCTGGAAGGAAAATTTGGTTCCTGATACAGTGTCTGGGATGATGCTAGCCATCCAACAGGTGACTCAAGGTACAGTTAACTCATTTCAGATCAGTATTTTAAGTTTTTATGATCATATCTAATGTTGATTGGATCTAAATAAAAATATAAGGAAAAGAATATAGTCAACTCATGTATAGAGTGGATGTGCAAATGTGGATAGAAATGCATTGTGTTATTGTAGTTAATTTCTGTGAAACTTTACTATTTATCCCATACCTTTGACAATTTTACAAACATTTAATATGAAAGGTGAGAGAGCAGTAACTCTATTCATACAGGATGTTTTATCGGTTAAATGACCACCTTTTTCTCTATTTCACATGGAAAGCAAAATAAAATTAAATGATAATTGCATTACAAGACATGCTATTCTGGAAGAAACACGTGCATGATACTATTACCTGTAAAATTCCAAAACACAACAGGAAAAATTCACAACTTTCTGTGCATAGAGTGTTCCTGCCAGAGACCTTATCCAGGGAGAGGATCTGCTACATCCATAGCTTGTGTGCTGATTTAATGCTGTATTGCATTACCTACCACACCTCTTTTCAAGAAACAATACAAAGCAGGGGTGGAGCTAGGCTCCATTTTGCAGCTTAAAAAAAAAAAAAGAAAAAAGAAAGGAAAAAAAAAAGAAAAAAGAAAGGAAAAAAAAAAAGAAGGAAAAGGAAAAACTCTCCAAACCCTGCACAGTTACCTGCAGAAACCTTGAGTTCCAGTCATCTTGCTTAGTAAAGTGATTTCTACTAGGAAATAGATGCTTTTGTCAGTTTTTGGTGTGTCTTTGATAGTGGCACCTTCTTATGACATTATCTTATATTTGTCTCAGACAAATCACAGCTTCCTCAGATGGACTTTTAGCTCCTTCCTTCGTGTGAATGACATGTATTGTTTCTTAACAGTCTTCCATATTAGGTATGCTTAACTATCATTCATGTTAAATTATAAACACTCCTTTAATAGAATTATGCTGGAGCTGGAAGCAACTAATTTGTGTAAGTATTTGTGCTTTTAAAATAATTAGGAACATCTGCATTGGCATGATTTAACTTTAAGGACCTTAATACCATAACTCTGCAAAGTATCTAACTTCACTGGTATGTGTGTATACAACAATTGTGATTAAAACACTGCTAATAACAGTATGTTCAAATTCATAAAAAATGCTATATTAAACAGCATTTCCACAGTGTTGGTAGTTTCAGCCAGGATTTTTGTGTTTAAGTCCTGTACCAAGAAGTTGTTTAATGTAACAGATAAATTTAAGAAGATCCAGTGAAGACAGAAAATACAGGTTTGTGTTTTCTAGATTATTTTTAAGTACTCTAGAAACAATATTACCCGTATTTTATGCTGTTTAAAAAGAATTTGATGGAGACCCTTCCCTCCTGCTGATCTGTTTTTTCTTTCTCTGCTTGCTGCTTCTCAAGATTTCAGAATGATTTTAGGGGATGAAATAGGAAGAGAGTTAGAGACAAAAGCATTTCATAATGTTTGTGGTGCTTTAATTTGAATGCAAGATATTAGCTCTTTCCCTAGTGTTGTAAGTATTCCAGTTACCAGAACTATCCTAATATTTCCACAGAAAGACTTATGCATGAAAAAATGTTCCATTTGTTATATAGCACAAAGACAAAACCCCAGATTTTGAGAGGTCCTATTGTGACTATTTCCTTCCACCCACAAGATAAACCAAGAAATTTTGTAATGAAATGAAAGGCAGAAATTCTAATAATAGCAGGAAAAAAAGGTAACCGGTGAAAATTGACTTGTTGAGCATAGTGTCAACCTCAGCAACAGGTTTAAGCAAATTCAAGTATAAGGAAATAAACTTGAGTTATGGAAGTATTTGGGAAAATGTACAGTTGTATTCATATGCAACAGTTTTCTGAGTGATGAAAGCTGCAAATTCCAGGATAGAGAGCAGTCCAGTAGCTTGAGAATAATTAAGAAAGGCCTTCCAAATGGGCTGTGTTTTTCACAATTTCCTTCTGTGGGATTTCTTACTCATCTGGCATTGGTCATATTCAGACTGTTCAGGTTGGCAACTGCTCTGATCTTGTGTAATGTGTTTGTGTTCAGTCTTCTGATGTAAATTTTAAATGAAATTGCTGGTTTCCCTTTGTATAGTAAGGAAGAAAAGATGAAAGCCACTGTCCTTACTGTGTCATAGTGAAAAAAACAAAACTGGGCTGGGGGAGAGGAGACCAAGGGGTGTAGCAAGATGGGAAGTAAAGGCACGGGATTATCATGATGTGTTGCTTGGCATTTGTGATGAAAGAGTCATTGCTGAAACCAAACAGTCATTCTGCAAGTGTTCTATAGTTGTTTTATTGTCTGCTAGAAATGACAAATAACTATTAATTCAGGATCCCCAAAATGCACTGCTGAAATCATATGTCCTGTTTACCTGTTGAGACAATACTTTTATTTTCTCTGTATGTTTCCTCTTCTTTTAGAGTCCTTTATCTATTTCCACAGAATATGGAGAAAGAAATGTCAAAGATAGTTATGTTTCTAAAAATTTTATGAAAATATCACGTAGGAACAAGACCCTACAAATTCTAACAAAAGAAACCCTTTCAAATATACCAGTTGGTGGAAAGGTTCAGCTGGACTTGCAGTCTCAGACTGCAAAGTCAGTCAGCCACAAGTCAAAACCAGTAAAGGAAATCAGGCTTCATCAGTTCCAGCTATTTAATATTAGTTCCAACTATAATTTAATAATGCTGACATAGAATCCTTATTCTTACTTTGATACCTAAGGTTGAAAAAAAATAATCTTTGAGTCTAAAATGAACACCATGATCCAATCTTGAAGTTTGCTATATACTGTAATAGGAAGTTAAGAAATGAGCTTTTATGTTTTGGTAATCACTACATAATTTGTCTCAAGAATTTCTCAAAAATCTGTTATTGATAGACCAGAGCAAGATGTCTCTAAATCAACAAAATAAATCCCTAATTTTCTTGTTGGATTAGCATTCATTGCTCTCTTCCCTTTCCCTTTAAAACTTTTTAATGCCCCATCAACAGTCATGCTATGAAGTCTTCTTTCCATTTAATTCTGTCCCTCATCCTTGCAAACCAATTCAATTGCTAGATCCATGTAGGTGTCTCATAAGTGCAAAACCTTTTTTTTTCCTTCCAAATTGAAATTGTGCTAATAAAACAAAAGGTCTGCAGTGCAGGTAAGTAGTTCTCAGCAAGCTGCTCTTGCGTTCTTCACTAGTCAATGAAGATTTAGTTGATAAGAGTTAATGACCATTAAGGTGTTTGAGAGCATCCACAGGAGGGTAACAAGGATGATGAAGAGCCTTGAGTGGAAGCTAAATGAGGAGCAGCAGAGGTCACTTGGTCTGTTCAGCCTAGGCAAGAGGAGACTGAGGGGAGACCTCAACATTCTCATGAGCGGAGGTGGAGAGGCAGATACCGATCTCTTCTCTCTGGTGACCAGTGACAGAACTTGAGGAAACTGAGTCAGGAAGGGTTAAAGCTGGATATCAGAGAGAGGTTTTTCACCCAGAGGGTGGCTGGGCACTGAACAGGCTCCCCAGGGAAGTGGTCACAGCACCAGCCTCCAGAGCTCAAGAAGTGTTTGGACAGTGCTCTCAGGCACATGGTGTGACTCTTGGGGTGTCCTGGGCAGGGCCAGGAGTTGGACTTGACGATCTTTATAGATTCCTTCCAGCTCAGCTTATTCTGTGATTCTATGCTTGTGAGAGGTGGTGAATGACTGCGTTTACATCCCTTTTTTTTTTTTTTCTTTCATTCACTTATTAAATTGTCTATCTTGACTGACAAGTTTTCTCACTTTTGCTTTTCTGATTCTCTCCCCCATCCTCTGAGGAGGAGTAAGTGAGTGAGTGGCTGGCTGGGTACTTAACTGCTGGCTAGAATCAGCCCACCATAGGCGTGATTCATCTGACTATATCTAACCATCTGCTTCATTAAGGTTGATTAATTATATTAATAAGATTTCCTCTGAGTGTAATGGGATTGGCTCAGATGTAGACACTGATGAGGCAGACATCAAAATTTAGGTGTCTTAACCATTATATCCATGGCATTGTGGGTAATAAACAGTTCATGTTTAACATGGCTAAAGGCGGGTCTTACTGTTGTCTTTTCTGTAATTCATCCATTGACCTGTCACAATAATAACAGCATTATTTGTGTTTTTTTCATGTGACATGGTCACCCCATACTCATATAAGAAGAATACTTTGTTCCTCCTGGGTCTGAATTTTTCTTGGTTTCCTTACATGATAAAATTAAAGTGAATTTTGATGCAGTCTTTCCATGTAGCTAAATCTCATAAAACTGTCATCATGTTTTTTCTGTAGCCTTCTGAACACGTGCTATAGTCCCATCATATCTCTTCAGAATGCAGCTGCTTAGTTTATTTTCACAGTGGTAACTTTTATTGCACCAAGCAAATTATTCATCTTTACTTTCAAGGCCTTTCATAGGTGATCTTTCCTGACATTATTTATTCATTACCAAGCTCTTGATCCATCTATCATTAATCCACTTTGTTATTCTTCTTAATTCAGTCTCATCTTTTCAAGCAAATAGTTTTGTGCCTCAGGATTTAAATTTTGCAGTGTTATATTGGTTGGCAGTCATACCTCAGTATTTTGCTACTTAGAATGTGGGCTTTGTGGTTTGTTTTTCGCTTGTTTGTTTGTTTTGCTGTTTCTTTTTTTCCTGGGCAGAACTGCACACTGCTCACAAAGGCTGGCATATAGAAACCAAGTAGTTAGTACCACGACCCATCAGTAAGCTTCCCTGAATGTCCCCGAATGTAACAGAAGTAAAGCCAAGTTTTCCTGAAAAAGTTTATAAAACAGACCCTCTGTCATGCAGCTGAGTTCATTGCAAGAGGAATTATTCACCAAGTTAGTCTGCTTGAATATATATTTTAGTGTATGTAACTTATTTATGTCTACCTCTATACAGGTAGGGGACACAAATGTGTCTGAAGCGTTTTGGTCATGACATGCTGGGAAAATTAAGTGCTCTGCATAACACTTGAAGTTGCCTTACTCTTTCTAGATGTAAATTCCTAATGTAGGTACCTAACTTCAGACAATGTCAACCCTTCTCCCCAAGCTTCTTCCAAGATCTCTTGAGGTTTTAATAATCATAAACCACATCTTCAAGCCATTAATGACGAGAGAGACTCCTGCCTACACAAATATATGACTTAAATTCTATTTTTTGGTAATTTTCTGGGTGATGATAATACTCATACCCCGAACTTTTCATTATAACAATTTAGAGCTCCTTACACTGTCCAATAATAAAAAAATATATGGGTAGGGAAATTACGCTTTTCAAGAAAAATGCTTTTGCTTGAAACAGAGAAATGACTTATGCAATACTACATTGAGAATTTGTGGTGCAAAGAATTCAGGTTTCAGTAGTTTGCTATTGATATGAATGTCCAACATTGCAACTGAGTTAGACCCTTCCAAAAAACCCCAAACCTTCAAATGTTTCTCCAGCCTTCAAAAAGATGAGTACAAAACAAAGACATGGTACTTTCTACTGAAGTATTTGGTCTGAATGGACGCCTCAGTGCAAAATTAGAACTTTGGAACTTCAGTTTCCTGAAGGATGATGACTTTGCCATGTGGGAAATGGTCAAGCACATGGATATATAACTGATACCAAACAGAGAAATTGAAACACATTCAGATTGAAGGGTGAGATAGGTAATCACCATCTCAGGATTCTGAAAAACTAGGTGAGTGTCATTGCAGATTTGGTAAGATGTACCCTAGATGATTCTGTCCAATTTGGTATTATATTCTATGATTGATAGTGAGTATAGTGTTGTACTCTTGTTACAATACTGTATTGCAGATGAGGGACTGGACCAGATGCAAGCCATAGAGTTGTATTTCTCTTTAGCAATAATAATAATAATGATAATGAAAAAATAGATGCACATGGAGCAATAAAGGATACCAGAATGATTGATTCAGCTATGCAATTCTGAAGCAAGACTCTAGGACAGCTGGTGGGTTTTGCTTCAGATTCATGTATGGATTCTAAAGGCAAATCTGCTACTGCTCTCAGTTAGAGGTGGTTTTAATGATGTGTTGGAAAATAATTACCCTATTTGAAAAAAAAAAATAGGCTGCTGAGTGAGTTAGGAGGTGCAAAGAAGCTGATGACCACTGGTAGAGCTGTCTGTTGATCCATTGTGACAAATAAAGTGTGTCATTTTGGTTGCCTCTGTTCATAGAAGATGATCTCAGTAGAAGGAAAGGCTAGGAGAAGGAGCAGAAAAACAGAGATTATATTTGGGAGAAAACTTAAATGGCTCAGACAGGTTAATTAAAACCTGGACGGTTTTTTCCTCATCAGGAGAGGCTTTTAAATTAAAAGACTGTTGCAGCGCATGGAGAAATTAAAATAAAGTAACATGAATATGTTTAGATTTGAAATTGGAAGTAGTTAAATATTGCATTTAAATATTGGAGTAAGAAGATGGATCTCCTTATCACATAATTCCATTCATAGATGTGCTAAATTACATGTTTGGCTGTTGTAAGGGGGAGCAGACCACAAGGGAGGGTCTTCATAAGTTTATGCTCCCTTTCAATATCTGCTGCTGCTCCGAAAAAAAAAAATAAGTTTTGAACTTGTTTGTATCTATTAAAAAGTTAAGACAAATGTGTGGGAGTTTCAAAACTAAAAT
The DNA here is from genome assembly GCA_013397775.1 of Eulacestoma nigropectus. Lineage (NCBI taxonomy): Eukaryota > Metazoa > Chordata > Aves > Passeriformes > Eulacestoma > Eulacestoma nigropectus. The sequence goes on along the minus strand of VZTE01004915.1, from coordinate 159,494 downwards.
ACTGCCACTGTATTTCTGATTCAATCTTTTCTTGCTAAGTTTGTGGATTCATAAACATTATTCTGTTTCTTTTGAAGTAAACATTTGTCTGTGTGCTATATAGCATGTACTCAAAAGCTGCCTATTGGAAGCATGAGGGTGTACGATTTGGACTTTCAGATTTATCAGATTGCAGTGATGTCAATGTTTGTAGTCTAAAAAAAATATTTTTTTTGTAGGCAGCTAGTTCAGGGATATGCTTCATATAGAATTTATATATACATTTGCTGCCTTTCCTATGACCTATCATGAACAAGAAATGCTTTGGCTCAAGCGGATTTTGGTGGGCTGTTTTTTTGGAGGGTGGAGGGCCCTTGGGACATATTTCCTCTAAAAGTTAAATATGTAGATGGCATCTGATGAAATCAGTATTGTTATTTCTGCCAACTTCTTTTTTTTTTTGTTCTTCAAGCCCAGTAATAACTCACTGAGTCTTGGTGTGGTTTGTATGTTTTAATTAAAGTTAATTTAATCTGGAGCTGGATTTATTGCTGAACAACTAATTCCTTAACACTGGCTGGAGACCTTGACATTAAAAAAATTAACTATACTGCCTTCCTGCATTCCAGAACGGGTGCCCAGTGTTTTGGAAGGCATGATGCCAAAAACTTATATAATTTTTTTTCTTAGCTTTTCATGGAGGAACCCCAGCTGTGTCTTCTCAAGGGTGATAGTTGCCGGGGGTTTATTTCAGGCTCTGATCATAAATGTAGACATAAATATACTCTGAGCTGACGAACTGGAGCTAATAATTTTATTGAGGGGTAAAGCTGCCTTGTAAATATACATCTGGCTTACAAATAACATGTATAGATGAAATTGAATAAGCACATTTGGAAACAGAGCCAGAAAAACCTTCTGCAGAATGCATTGGAGAATCCATGTAGTTCATGATTTGTGGAAGAGAGCGTCCAGTTGAACTCTGTTATAGTTCTCCCATGCAAAGAATAATGATGTAAGCTGAATATGAAATTTAACATGTTAGTGAGTAAATGTGGGACAATGTTTCATACTTTACAACTTGCCAGCAGAGGAGAAAGGCACTTAGGCTGCTGTGCATGCAATATTTTATTTCTAGTGTCTATAAAAATTCTTCCAGGTTACTGACCTGTCTAACAGACTTCTAGAAATGTGAATTCAGCTTCTAGATGGTCTCTGAGTCCTTTGGGGCCTCATGTCCAGGTACACTCTGGTGTGCATACATCTTTGTATGACCAGATGAGCTGCGCAGATCCCTGTGTCTTGGGGCGCCTGAGCACCATGGACAGAGACTGAGAAACCCAGGAAATATTGATTCTTGAAGGAAAAAATGACACCATATATAATCTTCCAGATCATAAAACTGTTAGTGTTCAGATCTTTGGCCACCAATTTGCCAAAATGGATGCCCTTTTCATGGATTTCAGAAAGTCCAGTTCGTCTGGATTAAGGCCTGTAATCACTCATGACAGGTTTTTGTTTCTCCACAGCATTGATGCTTCTCAAAAGATTACCTCATAGTTACCTGCTTGCCAGAAACTTCTTATGCTTCATTTTCTCTTTATTCTTACTGAAATACAGAGAAATTTACCTATAATCCACTTTCAAAATGCTTTGTTGATTCTAGAGGTGGCTGAATTCTTCAGGTATTATGTCTGACTGGTGGATAATAGCTCATAGAACTCACTGTAAAGCAGTTTATAAAATCTCTGTGGTGTTCAGATATTGTGTCAAATTCATCCTAAAGAGGTCTTAATGTTTCATCTGAGTTTGTCTGTCAAGACTGATAGCTTTTTTTGAGGAGGTCTATTAAAAGAAAAGAAAACACTAGAAATTTTTTTATGTCTGTTTTGTATGTATCTAAACTCTATTATGTACAGAAGGGTCAAGCTCTCTTGAATAGTGAAATCATAAGTGGGTCCTGCCATCCACTTGTTTCTTGTACCATAATGCTTGCATATTTTCCTTTTGAACATTAAGATACAAATGTCAGTATCTGGAGATCTGTAAAGTGGCAGAATAGAACCGTGTTTTCTTAAATCTACCTTTGATGTGGTTGTCAGATGGTACATTGGGAGAGCTGCATTTCAGAGTCTGAAATACTGTGAATTCAGGTATTATGGCTACCACAGCTGAGGTGCTTAGTTCTCACCAGGCTGAAGGAGACAGTTGCATGGGAAGGAACTTCACTGAAGCATCCTCCAAAAAGAGGATGGTTGCCAAATCAACACTGTGTGGTCTCTGAAAGATTTATGGTTCATTTTTGAGGATCTGTCCTTCCATTTTGTCTTTACATTCTTCATTTGCCTCAGGTTTTGAATGACAAAAGAACCAATGAATGATTTTAAGCTCTTGGTACTTTGTTACAAAGTAAGTCAGACAGAAGGTACAATCCACTTGTGTAGCCCCAACAAAGGCGGCCATTAAGTAACAGAGGTCTTGCAAGCATGAGGTAAATGTGCATTGAGAGAACTGATACTGAGCTTCCCAGTTTTTGGAGGTAAATGACATTATTTCCAAAGGATCATTTTGTGTTAAGAGCTTTTACAAAGCCGTTGTCAAAGAACCCTCCAGAACTGTAGGTTTGTGCAGGAAAACTGTTATGAAATATAATATTAATTTTTTTCCCGTGGTGGGTTGTTTTTTTCTTCAATAGAAGTTAGCTATCCTGGAGTTAGAAATTAAAGCCTAGGATATGACTCATTGGTTGCCTGATTTGTTAGCTCTCCAAGAAGCAGTGATAGGAGACTCATTAAATGTGTGTCAGGTCTACATTTTAGGGCATCCTCAGAAAATACCTTTCTTACTGCATAGTTCAGCTTAGTGAACAACATAGAAATTGTATTTTTCTGAAGCATCAGAGAGTGACCACAACTGCAGATAGCATTTTCGAGTGGGATAAGATGAATTAGTGTCATTTAGGGTTCCATAAACCTGGGTCTGACCATCTTAGTATAGTCACATTTAAGAGTAAAAGGTTACAATTACAGAAATTTATTTGAATATACACTCTATCAGAAGAACTTTTAAAATATATAGCTTTTTATAGTAAATACTAAGAGGTACTAATATTGATACTCCTCAAATTAATTATAGTCTTAATACTTTTCCTGCTTCTTCATTTAATTTCTGGTTTGTACCTAGTATTTCCAAAAGACATGGTAGAGCTTTCCTCGGAACAGATGTATGTGTCATGAGCATATTTCCAGACGCAGAAAACTGTTAACTAGTTGACCATACTCTGGTGATTCATAGCTCTTCCTATGGAAAGTATTTTTTTATTGCTGTAGTTTTGGCACTAGTCTAATTAGCAGGAACTACCAATTTAAACTGAGACATTTCTCCTGTGGTAGGAGATGGCCTTGTTCCTCTTTGCATCAAGCTTATTATTTTCCTGTTACTTGCATTTGACACTGATCAACGGTGGAGAACATCTTTTGCTTTTCAGCATGGTGTGCCAGAGAAGTGTTAATCACCTGGTGCTAGTTACAGGTCATGGTTTTCAATGAAGGTGTGTCCCACAATGTTATCTTACGATAAGGAGGTAGTTAAAATAAATGATATTAATGTACTGTATCCAAACCTACTGTTCAATATTTGTTTGCATTTCTTTTCATGGAATTTGTATTCTTATATGAAAACCTTAATGTCACTGCTATGGGGGCTTCTCCATATTACCAGTGAAGATTATGTGAGATCCTTACTTTATGATCTATTTCTTTTAAGTATTACTGTTTGGAATGAAAAAATAAAATAATGCTTTATGTCTTTTGACAGGAAAGCTCTTGAGCGTACGGAATGCATTGCAGTGAAGTTTAATATGAAAATAATGAAATAACCTGAAATATACTACTGATTACATCTTGAAAAAATATTTGAACCTTCAGAACATTTTATGCCTAATCAGTCTTTACCAAGTCTTTACTAATTCTATTTTATAATGACTCTCTGTTCTTACACACTTCAGTAAGTGACATGCTTCAGTAATGGGACTAAAAACATAACAAACATAGCAAGGACTCAAGTCAAAGGCTGGTGATTTTAGGTCTGTCCTGATTGCCATGACCTCACCATGAAAGAAATGACACACTGCTTCTAGAAACTGAATATAAAAGAGTGTGAAAGGTCTATGCATGAAATGGAGAAAAACAAGGGCTGAATTTAAGTTCAGATTATCTGCCTGTAAACAAGTGATATTTATCAGCAGCAGATCATCTGGATTTACAACCATAACCAGGATTTACAGGCTCTTCCCAAAAACCTTCTAAAGTACATAGCTGGCTCAGCATTCAATACTGAAGCTTGTGTATTTCCCTTATGCTTGTCCACACAGACAGGTAACTTCATTTCAATTATGTTGTTATAATTAAAATGAGGCTGAAGTTATACTGATTTTTCTGATTCCTTTACTTTTTTGGAGAGTAAAATAAATTAGGCTTGCATAATGCTTTATTGCAAGGCTGGAATATCTGTGTGAGTAGTATTCATCCAGTGAATTAATTCCAAATTTTTTGTTTCCTTTTGGTTTTGTTCATAAAATGGTTATAATGGAAGAGCTTTCCAGTGTTAAACAAGCTTTAAAACCTTCTCTCTCCTATTCTCTATTTCCTCCCCTCCTCCATGCTCAATTTTGTCTGGTTAGGGTCATGCAGTTCTCTCCCGTGCTGTTTTTATTCTCCTCAGGCACACCCTTCTGTGTTGCTCTTGAGTCAGAATCTTCTTTTATCTCTATTGATCATGTGAACATAGATGTCACACTAAAATTTCAAAGATCTTTCTGGTTTATGATAATGCTGTGCTAAGAGAAAAATGCAGAAGTGACTACCAGTAGATGCACTCATTGCACTAGATGCATTGGCTGAAGAGCAACCAAGTCCATTTCTGTTTAAAAGAAGTTTAAAACTAAACACATTTTAAAATACCTCATTTCCAAGTCATAATTGACAGTGCTACTTTGCTGAGCACAATGTGGATGAAAATGATCCATGTAGGATTAATCTCAGCAAAATCTGCATCATGAGGTTTTTCTAAGAACAGATGAACTGCTTCACCGAGAACTTGACACTTCTGATCTTTTGGCATTTTCTTGCCTCCCTCCACCACGTGCACTTTGTTACAGACTCAAAAGAAAATTTAAGAAGGAGATTTTGAATAAAAATGTTCAGAACCCCCTCTGAAAGCCCATAAACAAAGACATTCTTTGGCACTCTCCATATTGTTAAAGCCCCATAACACCAACATTTCAGGTAAAGAATGCTTTCTGAAGCAGTTAGGAAAGCTTAGTGAGAACAATTAATCCTACACATTTAGTTTTCTTTGGAGATTTCAAATGTACACAGAAGGCAACTCCATTCCATAGATCTGAATCACCTCTGTCACAGACCACACATGGTCCTTCTCCCAGTACGCACACGTATGCCCTAGGCTTGTGAGAACACTCAGGTTGAAGGGGGACTTCAGAAAGGCATCTTGTGTGTTACACAGGCCAGTCCTTTCTTCCAGACTGCATGATGAGGTATTCATCAAAATTTATGGAGCAACTGTGCAGGGCAAGTTCTCCTACTCTTAGTTTCCAGTAGTAAGAGCTGTGAAATGGCAGTAGAGCCTGCAGGTCTGAAGCGTAGTCTGGGGACTCTCCTTCTGATGACTTGCAGGAAGTCAGTGCAGTCTGATTTGTTATCTTAGGTATCTTGAGTTGAACAGCAACCAGATCTGCTGCTTTGCAGGAATGTCTCTGTTGAAAGATGAGCTCTTCTCATATTCCGAGACTTTCTAAGAAAAGGATGGATGCTGTCCTCTATAGCTAAGCGATGAAGGTAATTAGTAAGTCTATGAAGTTAAACCCTAACCAATTCAGTTTGTTCTCCATCTCAACATGAAAGTCAAATACTTTCTGTTTCTGAACTGACAGCTTTACATGATGAAAGAAATGTTAATATCTAAAGGCTTAAAAACCCCAGGCACCTAAAGAGGATGAACTCTGGAATATTTTTTTTGTTTAAGAAATTAGAAGAAAGCAGACTGAAGGGGCTCCATCCAAACCAAAATTACAGGTTTTGACGTATTTGTGAGAAATAACCATCCCACTGCCTGGAGACCTGGCAGTCTGAAACTCATTTTTGTGAGAGTGGGGGTGAAACAATGCTGCCTCTTCCTGTGAGGCCTGGCTATTAAAAGAGGTTTGGAACCACTGATGGAGAAAACTCAGAAACATAGTAGGATATGGGGATTTTGATGATGAAATGAAAAACCTTCCACAGTTCTTTCTGATCCTTATTGTACCGTAGTTCACTTATAATCTGGGTTTTAATAAATGAAGGTGAGTTTTTTCCTGCTCTTAATAAAATTGTAGACATTTCCTCATAAAAATAAAAAACAACAAAGCAAACAGAACAGTTTTATCTTCATGCAGTGAAGTAATTCTATTTAACTTTCTATAGGGCTGGCCTTTGCTGTTCTCTCTTCAGTCCATCCAGTTTTTGGTTTATATGGTTCTTTCTTCCCTGTCATTGTTTATGCCATATTTGGAATGGGACGGCATGTTGCAACAGGTAAGTGTCTGTTTGTTAAAATAATTTTCAAAAATAAGGAACTGGATACTGAAATTTATTTTTGTTTAAAGGTCAATGGAAGGAAAATGATCTATGATTAAACAGAAATAAGATGGTTTTGTGCTTCTCTTTACAACTATTTTTTGTCAGTTTAAGTACTTTAAAGACCCTGATTAAGAATATATTGGAGTTACTCCTGCCATTATAATTCAATATTGCGCTGACACTTCCTTTGTAAACGTAATTTACTAAGAGCTTTTGTATTTTAACTCTGCTTTAGAAATCTGCTTCAGGCTAAGAGTTTAACAAAGGGCTCTGCCAACAAGATGTATGCAAATGGAAATGAGAAAGGTTCAATTGCCTCTTAAACCACAGAAAACACATATTACTTCTCACCTGTCTAAAACACAAATCCTGCATTTCTCAGGAGGAAAAAATGCCAAAAAACTACTTTCTGAGCCCATTACCTGCCATTGTACTAAAGCTAGAGACTCTCCCAATGAGGACTCTTGTCCTCTGGCAGAGTAGTTAGGTATATAGTGAAAGGTGCTGCCTGGCTACTCTGCTAGTAGTTATGAGTTACTTGTTTGCCCTCAGCAGAGCCTCAGCAGCTGAAGAACTGAATGGTTTTGTTCTCCTCAAAGGTTGATGAATGCTCTGTTTCTGAGCCCAAAGAAATCAAATTATGGAGGGAAGCTGGAAATACTACTCATTAGATTGAACCACAAATTCTTTGCTGTGCAGAAGTGGGCACTTGATGGCTCCTGAAGTTTGCAAGAAGGATGAAATAGGCCCAGTAGCAACACACAGCATGACTGAGTAAGGGGAACCTGTGGCTGTCAGAAGATTTAAGCAGGCAGGAAGTATCTCTTCCTTGAAGAGGAGAAAATCTCCTGAGAGGAGAAAATCTCCTGAAAGGAGAAAAGGTGGTTCTGGGTAATCACACTCAAGCACTGCAGAGTCTGCACAAGTGTATGCAATGTTTTAGGTAGAAGATAGCAACACATTTTGAGCACCCTTTTTGATCAAAAATATTCAGTTAAATAATAAAAAATAAAATTCTGAAGAGCTATAAATTGTCTTAGAGAAAAAGAAAAGCTGAAAGTTTGTATTCCTGTGATGCACAGAAAGTATTTGAGCCTTTTGATATCCAAAAAGGATTTGTGGATGTGTTAGTATCTTAATATGTAATGGGTAAGGGACTGTTCTCAACTCATGTTAAAAGGGAAGCATTCCAAAAAAGGTGAAAATTTAGAATCTGGAAAATAAATTTTACTCTTGCATAGAGACAGATTAGTATACTCATTAAAACTTTAGTCTATATTAAAAAGCTGTTTCAAAACTGAAAAATTTAGCAGTGTGTTGTCAGAAGTTTGTTGGTGTAAGATTATTAGGAAGACAAGAATCCATCATATGTAGGAAAGTAGATAAGTAAGCATCTGGCTGACGTAAATTCTAGTAATGAAAACAGATGATAAAATAGGTAAGCACAAGCTCTTAAGTTTGATGTTTTATCCTTGGGAGGGAATACTGTTCAGAAAATGACTTGCTGAGTTCCACAGCTTCATGTCTGCAGATTTCTGCATGGTCCTTGGCGTGGAAACCTATTCCACACATTATTCCACACAAATCTACTCCACCAATTCACAGGTGTCTATTTCAAAATTTAATATCAATCAAAAAAAAGGGGAACAAAACAGTTTTCTTGCATTCACGGATTTTTTTTAAATTAATAAATTTGTGTGACATATATTGTTGATCCTTTCAGTAGAAAGGTCTCATGCACTTGTTCCACCAGCCTCAGTTGAGGCATCACGGTGTATAGTGTAGGAGTGTGTAGGAGCTATACTGCCTGCCTCAAATGCTCCATAATTCCTTATGTACTTTGGAGACAATCTCATCACTTACCAGAATTTTCTGTAAGATCTGTGATGCTCTCCACATGTACACAGGCTGTAAAAGTGTCCCTTGTTAGTGAAGGCCATCATGTTAATATGAAATGGAAAATCCATCAATGGCCCTGTTCTGACAGCTTTTATTCACTTGAAATGCCTCTTCTTTGAAATAGCTGATCTACTTCAAAAGGTTTCTCACGTGAGCAACATACACCTACACATTTCTCTTGATCTTTTTTAATATAATTGATTTTGAACCATCCTCTGAAACAGCTTTGTCTGCCATAACAACACATACAAGTCTTTGATTTAAGATAGAATTTCATGTAAGCTGTTTTCAAGTTTAATTTTACGTAAACTGTTTTGTTTTGGTTTTTTTGGGGGGGGATGGGGGCAAAGTAAAAATAAGACAACAGAGAAAAGCGAAAAAAAAGCAATCTGAAAAGCAAAATACTAACAACTCTCCTGAGTGTTGCTTGAAGAAAACATATTTTAGGCCTAGATAAAAAAAGGAATGTGATCTCAAAAACCACCCCTTCATGGTTCAATGACAAAATTAAGGGGACTGTCATGGGTAACAGTTTGGCACTTGAAAAATGGATATCTTGGCTAAATGTGGTGGGCAGGAAAGCCATGAAATGTGACAGGTCAAACATATGCAGGACTATTAAAGGGCTAAAAGAATTTGAATAATTCCACAGAGTATGATCAAACTGGTAGTTAAAGGTTCTATAAATACACCAAAATCAGGACAATGATAAGTAAACTAATAGGACACCTTTCTGACAAGGGGGTAACAAGGACATTCTGTGACAAGACCACAAGATTATCAAGTTGCCAGTATAATTTTGCAGAGTATTTAGAAGGTCTCTGCAAGGGATCCTGGGAACTGCAGAGCTGTTGATAATAAAAATAAAAATACTGGATCATAGACTTTTAGGACCATAAAATGGCGAGAGTTGGAAGAAACCTTAAAGATCTTCTAGTTCCAACCCCTTTGCCATGGTCAGGGACACCTTCCACTAGACCAAATTGCTCAGAGCCCCATCCAACCTGGCCTTGAACACTTCCAGGGATGGGACAAATAAAAGTATGTATAATCAGACCCTGTTGGAGAGAAGTTAATGTGACTTCTGTAAAGGAAAATCCTACCTCACTACCTCCTAGACTGAATGTCAATAAGCACATGGAGAAGGGATATACTTTGAATATAAGATATCAGAATGGTCAAACAGCTACTGATAAGGTTCCACACCAAAGGTTACTAAAGAAACTAAGTTGCCCTTGTGATAGAAGAAAATTCCTTTTATTAATTATTAGCAAGTTGAAGGATATGAAGCAAAAGGCTGGACCTCATGGTTGTTTCTCAGGGTGGCAGTATCCCTGGTGGGTTCCTGAGGAATTAATGCTGTGAGGTTTACTCTATGAAGGCCAAGATGAGGGTAGGACTTTATTCATCAGGTCCTGCAGCAGCAGAAGAAAGGCAAGTTCAAAGAGAACTCACTTTAAAGACTTTTAAAATATAGATTAAGGAAAACAGTACAGCGGATGCTGAACTTCCAGAACTTGCTCTCAGAGGACACCGTGGAGGGAGTAATTACAAGCAGGTTCAGACAAACCTTTGACAAATTCATGAATGCTAGTCCACAAACAAAATCAATAAAGGCCAGCTAAGGAAGTACTTCTCTAACACAACAGCTATGGATGCTGGCAATAAGGGCAATGGCTGGCAGAAAGTGGCCAAGCTTGTGTGCTTTCCCAGGGTAACACCTCTGACTGTCACAGCTGGAGGCAGAGTACTGGGCAAGATGGGCCATTGGTCTGACATAGGAAGATATTTCTTATGCTCTAATAGCTCTCCACATTTGTGTCTTTCAATGCTGAATTGTCATCTTCATTTATCTTTGTGTTATTAAAAATGCTTTACCTCTCTCAGCAAATAAATGTTTCTCTCATCATTTGCCTCCATTTATTAGACTGCTAGGTTCTATTTAATGGGCTAGGTACTATACATATATAGTGTGAATTAATTGCCCTAGAAATTTGAATGGTGAACACTCGGGATTCTCAGACAAATAGCGGCTTGATCACATCCAGGGTGAGTTAAAAGCATTTCTGATAACTTGAATTCATTGTAAATTGTTGTATTTGAATCTCTTTTGTAAAGCTGTCTAAATGAATGTGCTAAAAAAAAGATTTACATTTAATTTGCCTGTATAAATGGTATTTTGTGGGAAGAAATGTGTGTTACATAGAAAAATTACCTTAAAAATTGTTCTTATGATGACAGGAATGTACAAAATGGCACTTTTACTCATAATGGCCGTTTTGAAAGAGAGACCATGAGTGATGAGTACAGACAGATATACAATTATTGGTGATTAATGTGTGGCTTTTTTTGCAGGAACTTTTGCTTTAACTTCCTTAATATCTGCCAATGCAGTTGAGCGCCTTGTTCCTTCAGTCAGAACTAATTTCACTGCAAACAATAATTCCGGAATTTTGGGTTTGTCGGAATTTGAAATGCAGAGGATTGGAGTTGCAGCAGCAGTTTCATTTCTAGGAGGAATCATTCAGGTTGGTAGTGATCACATTTTCTGTATGCTACTGATGTTCTGCCTTTGCAACAGCTGTGACATTTGTAATATATTTTTTTCTTCTCTGAGAAGAACTAATCAAAACATCTGGTTCAATGGTCATAAATGAAGAAATTAATGTGCTTTAAGAATTTGCTACTCCTTTGTTGAGATGTAGTAATTATCTGTATACATGCTCCTAACGTGTTAAAATATGAAGCAAAATCACATTCAGTCAGCTCTAATATAATACTCACTTGCAGTTGGTGTCCCCTTTCCTTCTCCTTCAGAAACAAACATGAATCAGCTCCTGGTAAGCACTGACATATTCCTGAGGCTTTCTGTTGCCCTTGGCATTAAAAGAAATACTATACAATATCCAATAATTAAAAACAGTAGGGAAAATTTTAAATTCTCTTTAGAGTTCACACACCCATCATTAAAGTGAAATAATAAAACAGACGTCTTCAAATGATTCTCTAAAGTTTATTCAAATGATCAGAGGTCTTTTAAATTTCTTTTTTTTTATTCTGGCCGCAAGGGCCAAGTTCCTTTATCCATTGCCAGTTGCTTAGGTCTTCAAAGAAGGCTTCCCTCTTTCCTTGTAAATATTAAAATAGAAGAAATGTTCCAGCATGCAACATTGCAACACCTCCTGGGTATCTGGGTTCCTGAAAGAAACCCAGACCCCTCCACTTGGTGCTTTGGATCCCTCTACCATGCAGAGGATGAGCAAAGAACCCAGAATGGGATCTTCAGTAGCCTGTGTGCTTGGCAGGAACTGGGGCATATACTTATGTTAGTCAGTAGGAAATATCAAGAATCATTGCCATTTCTGTTGCATTTTTATAATTCTTTTATTGGTTTATGGCCAGGATTCTTTTATTGGATTATGACTTGGGGTAGGAGCATGAGGGACAGCCTACAGACAACACAGAGCTGATGCAGATTGTGCCTGGCTGTGCCTGCACATGCTGTCCCAATGCACCAGTATGTGAAGCACAGCACTGCATGTTATGCGCAGTGTTTGCAACAGCAGAGCATGAATGGAGCTCTTCATGCAGGAGTCTTGTGCTCACAGCTTGGAAATCTCCTACATCATCCCCAGAGAGGCCAAAATACCTCATGCAGGAAGTTGATGCCTGTATTCCTTTGATCTAACTTCAAAATCCAATGCAGAAATTATTTTACTTGGTGGCTGCAGAATCCAATGAGATGTGTAAGTCCTCTAGACCTCTTACTCTTTCATCCTGAAAAGTTCTGCTTTTTCATATGCCTTCAATTGCATTGGCTGATTTATCTCAGCCTATGTCCTGTTTAATCCTGATTAGAATGAGAAGAACTAGTAAGTCCTCGCTGCATCTTCAGAGCCAGTCTGGTAGGGAACTGTGCCACGTGCATGGACCCCTCTCCCAGGTCAACAGTGTTACTTGCATTAAAATCATATTAACACAGCTGGTGCTTGTCGTGCTGCCACGAGTCCTTTCTGTGAGTTTAATGGTTGAAGACCAGAGTAAAATAGTTATTTTGTAAAGAAGTGCCTTGAAGCTATTAATACTGCGATACGCAGGTGAAAGTCCAGATCAAGGCTGAGATTAAACTTTGCCATCTTCCCAGGTGCTGTTAAGTGTGGGAATCTATGTTTCTCATCATCATTCCAGTCTCCCAACTAACAGTTGCTGCAAACCCCATATAAGGTGACAGGGCACATCGTTCTCTTAATGGAGAGCTAAGTCAGTCACCTTCTTCTGTTTGTCAGATTAGATTAGAAATTAATTAATAGCCTGGAGTTAATGTATATTCTGGGACAAGAAGAATTTGAGGCAACAGCTTTTCATTGAAGACATCCTGAAATACACAAAGATGTATTTTCAGTGTAGTTGGTATTTGGGATGGTACTGCCCTGGGAAGGGAGCAGACCTGGGTTATGTTATCTACTATAAGACTTTAATTTTTCTGAAAAACAGTAAAAATGCAGTTCTCTGATCAGCCACTAATTGCACAAAAACAACGGATGCTGTGACTAATCCATACCTTGGGCAGCTTCCATGCAAAGGATGAAAAGCCCTTGCCAAAACAGCTGTTTCCTTCTTGGGAAGAGTTGGTAAAGAGCTCAACATCCTTGGCCTAAAAAGCAATTTGACACTATTTTTCCAGTAGCTTGGCTAAGTACTCTAATCAGCAAATAACGTTAAAAAAAAAAGGGAAAACATAAAAAACAGTGAGTAATGGAGGGAAGGTGGGAGGGGAGATGTTTTTGAGGTGAACTGCTGTTGGCTAGTTTGTGTTTAGTACAGACCACAACTGTGCATTTGTGTGCGAGGCAAACTCTGAGCAGCGTCTGTGAATCCCAGTGCCATCTAGACATGAAATAAATTAGAACTGTTTTCTGGTCATAAGACAAGAATAGGTAGAGCTTATCAGAATTGAAATTTAGGGCTTAGCTGCTTAAGTTTTTCTTAAGTAATAATTTCAGAGTCCTAAACTACTTCTGAAATCTAATGTTTGAGGAAGTGTTCATGAAAGAGGAAAGATAATTATGTTAAGAAGCATTCTGATGAAGATAAAATAGTATTAAAATAGCAAATAAGTAAACATAAAATAAAAACTGCAATTACCAAAACCACTTAATATAATGCGTTCATTATTTCATTTTTAAAAGCAGAATGGAAGGCATAATTAAGATTTTTTTTTTATGTTTGTGTAGCTGCTACTCTATAAAGATAAACAGGGCATGGGAAACAAATCAAGTTAATAGAATTCTTCCCTGATATTAAATACCTCAGGGGTATTGATGGAGAAAGAAAATGATGGAAAATAACAGACATCTATGGAGTAGTTTTGTAATTAAAATTGGATAGTGCCTTTATAACATTTAAAAATCCTCGAAAGAGTTTTTGGGTAAGATTTTTTTTTCCCTATTAATATATGATATGTGCAAGAATACTTGCATAAATATATGTGTCTCTAAGAAAATCTCAGCATACTATACTAAAGATTAAAATTTGCTGAATAAATAGAGGAAAGCTCAGAGAAAAAAAAAAGTTACCCTAGGAAAAAGACTTTATTCTCTTAAGACCAGTGTTATAGACTTCAGTTGGGCTACTTTTCTGTAAATGAGAAATAGCTGCTTATTGCATTCCAGTCTTGTAACATTTTTATTGGTAAGATTTTAATCTACTGTATTTTAAAAACTAACATATAATTAGTTGCTGATATACAGTGTTGGAAATAAAAATGTTTCTGGTTTTCAGGAGAACAAATCTACATAGTCTATTATCAATTTGCATAATAACAGAGGAGCACATTTGAATAAGAAGGGTGTTTTTGTAAGGCAATATTCTTCTCCAAATCTCTATTTCCCCGTGGGAAAAATGGTGCTGCACTATTCTATGTTATACATAGCTCTAGAGGTAAAAGCATGAATCTATTATACAGTGATAATCAGGAAAAAAAGTTCATTTTTCTTTTACAGTGGAAATACTTTCTTGCAGGCTCACATTCTGTATCTTGAAAATTACAAGTAGGCTGGGTGGGAGTTCTGGTTCCCACAATTATGGTAGAGCACACCATGTGTTAATACAGAAAGAATATAGAAAATACTTTTTCAGGTCCTGGAATGAGGAAAGTTCACTCTGCACACCATCAGAAGCTACCAGACACCCTCAAGACACCCAGAATGAACAAAAGAACTGCAACTCAGAAGCCCAAAAGCTACTGATCTACCAGTTAGATGCCTATTGAAACAGGCCAAGGAGAGTTTTAAATTGGCAACTCAGTCAAGCTGAACTGTATCTGACTGTTGTCTCCAGAGGGTTCATAGATGTCTTCACTTTTGCAACCTTTGATTTTGAGATAACCAATAAAATGTACTGAGAGGCTCACGTGTACTGTTTCCCTCCAAGAGATGCTCCCCATGTCTGACCTCATCTACCCAGCCCATGCGGCAAATGATCAGAAAGGGCACCACCACTTTTGTTCGCTGTAACACTGAAAGAACCCCATCCAGTACAGTGGAGTTTTGAGGGGCTTAAAATTCATTCTCCAAAACTGAATCTGTGCAGAAGGTAACATGATATCAGTCTTTTGATTTCTGTGGACAAGTTTGACATTAGTGACTTCCAAAGAGCTGTTAAGTGATAAAAATTTTTACTAGCCATGATGTTAAATTGACTACATGTTGAATGGAATTTTAATAATAATAATAAACTGAGCGTGTTGTCATGGGAAGAAAGTATTGAAAGTGGACAAGAATTAATGAACATAGAGGGCTTTGCTTTTTGCAATTGCTCATTTTTCTTCTCCTGGCTAAATTCCCATTCTCTTTTACTTGTCAGAGTAAAATTATAATTATGGAACAGTAAAGACAGCTGCAAGAAAAGGTTCTCGTAGTATTATCTTTTTTCCAATTTGAAATTTACTTCTCTTTTCTTTTTTTTTTTTAGAAATCACACCTTCCATCAGTTCTGTCTAATCGCTTCATTGTATACCTTGTTTCTGTGATATTTTCTCCTTTACTATGCATTAACTCAAGGCTGCTTTCCCTCACTTTCTCTCATTTTTTTTTCTTTTCTCTGAAAGGTCTTGATTTCATTTACATGAATTTATTCAAGAATGTATACCAGGTGAAAGCAAGATTCATCTCAAGAAAGTTACTTCTTAATGAGCCTTTTTACATAGTGTTTTGTACTGAAAATGCCACACAAATAAACAATAGCCAAGTGCCTTTCAAACCATTTTTATACTGTGCATGTTCTTTCCCTGAAATATGCTTTTGTCCTCTAGGAGCTAAGTTTTTAAAAATTAAAAATTCTGAATACAATCCTAAAATATGTGAAAATTTTGTTTCTTTTACACTTTAAGAAAATCCCTACAAATAATGAAAAGAGAAGAATATTTGCACTTCACTGTCACTTTTCTCTGTAGTTTGTCTGCATCAGGAAGGAAGAGAAATCATAAAATATACCAGAAAATAAAGTGGAAGACCTGCAAAAATGAGCATCACAACCATAGCCAAGATAAAGCAGATTGTTAGACATTTCTTTGAGAATACTGAACTTTCTACATTTTGGTCAGTGTTACTGGGTGAAAGATTTTATGACATAATGCAATGTAATGCAATTGTGTGCTGTCAGCTTAGCTCAGTTTCAAAGGCTGTTAATTCAAAATGCAGTGGCAGCCAAGCTTACATGGCCGTTGCCCAGCATGGAGGGTTAATTGTAGAATCAATCTGGGCCGATGTAAATGCTAATAATTTTAAGTATATGCATCAAGAAAACTCACATGGAACTAGATTTGGGAGGGTTGTTTCAAAACTTTCAGTCTCCTCATGATCTTAGCTGTTTCTCTACATTACTCATGTTGCAACAGGAGGTTCCCATACCAGCTAATGCTGAAAATTACACCCTCCAGCCAGGACGTTTTCTATTCTGGTTGCTCCACGGTTAGACCTTCTCCATGGAAGACGTGTGGGTGCACATCATATTTATTTAACTATCATGTAAATAAGAAGTAGGATGTACATGCTGATGAAGAACTGCCTTTGCTTCTGGAACAAGAATTCTGGAACAAGATATCCTGAGCGACTTTCTGCAATAAGGAGGGGGGACCGAGTGTAAGCTGTTGCTTGTTTAACTGAGTGGCTACAGAAATTGTCTAACTGAAACCATACTCATGGTTTGCATATATTTTACATAGCCTACAGTTACAAGCAATCAATAAAAACTATGTTTGAAATGTGATGTTTTAGTTAGTACCGGAGAAGCATCCTCTTAAAATGCTGAAGATTAAAAAAAAAAAAGTAAAAAATCAATAAGTAAATCTGAAAGTGATGAGGAAGTTTCTAATTCAGCAATCATTTTCCTGTAACTCACTATAATAACTTTCTCTGAAACATTAATAGTAACTAATACCTCTTTGTGATATTATGCAGTACACAGAATTGTCTCTGCAGTTTTGATTCCACGGCTAAATAAACATCCAATTTTCTGGAAACTAAGCTATTACACAGTTAGAAATTTCACATTCAGACAATAGAAACCAATCTTAGAAAATAAACAAAAATTCACTAGGGAAGGGAGAATTTAATTCTTATCGAACTTTGCTACTGTGAACAATGTTTTAAATATATTAGTAGGCACACTGTTAGAAAAAACAGCTAAACAAAATATCTGAAATTAGTGATTATCACTTTTAGGCCTGACTAACTAAATTACTACTCACTGAGGGTATACAGTAATTATCATTATTGGAGTCCAATCTTGAATGGCAATCAATGTTCTAATTGCTCATAGTACAGAGCAATTTACATGCTCTTAGTGGGAAATAGAAGAAAAATCTCAGATTTAATCTCTCAAATGGAAGAGGAAATTGCTCACCAGAGGTTTTGTGGTAAATTAAAAGCCACTAATTTTGGTATTTTTGTTTCTTTTGTGGTACTATGCTCAAACTACTATGTTCATGCATAAAGAATGATAACATCTGAAAATGATACTTTTAGCTTCAGAACAAAACAAAAAAAAAGCAAGAGAGACTGTAATATATTCCAAAATGATGATATTTAGTATGGTAAACACAAAATGAACCTCTTAGAAAGTATTGTAACAACCAACTCTGTACCAAGAGCATGTAACTTTTCAGGCAGAAGAACAGCAAATGCAAAAGACCATGGAAGTAAGAAACTGCAAAACTCATCGTAAAGGGAGGTAATGTCAATGTAACTTAATCTGGATCAGAAAACATTAAGTATTATGTAAACCACAGTAGCAGCTGTAGTCATGTAACAACCTTGTTGAAAGAATTAAGAGTTGTCAAATCTCATACTTCAGAGGGAAAGAATGTTTGAAGTCCAGGATAAGGGGAGAAAAGAGTTGAACACAATAATACTTTGCTCTGTACTCCTATGAAGTACCTACAATAGTTGTAGATTCTGCTGCAGTTTAAATTCCTGGATTAGAGGTCTCACCACAAGACTGTCCACAGCACCTCATAAATTTGGTATCTGTTGAAATTACTCATGTTGGGAATCCTGATAGTGACATGACGGCAATCAGTAAGCTGGAGCAAGATATGGCCCTTAGCCCATTTAGGCTGGATAGCAGTGGAACAGGTATGAGTCTTAACTTAGAAACAGCCTCACTTTTTGAGTTGCTGTACTTCTTGTTGCAGTGTTGAGTTGATGTTTTTGTGGTGTTTATTGTACTCATGTATTTGAGCAGGAGAGAATATTAAGAGTTTCTTTGAGTCTGCTTTTGTTACTAAACTGGTGTTAGCGTCTGGTAAACTAGAGAGTAAAATATTGCAGGTAAACCCACAAAACTTCAATGGGTTCCATTTTCAGCTATACTTGTCCTTCAAAGAACTTTTGCTTTGTATCTTTAGCTCATTTATCTTATAATTTATTAAAAGAACTCTGGCTCATTGTCCTATCATCAAGAAGCTGCATTTTATAATTGCTGATCCTCCTGCCTTTGCCTTTTAGGTAGCGATGTTTATGCTGCAGTTGGGCAGTGCCACTTTCTTGTTAACAGAACCCGTGATAAGCGCGATGACAACAGGAGCAGCTACACATGTTGTGACTTCACAAGTGAAGTATCTGCTGGGAATGAAAATGCCATATATATCGGGACCACTGGCATTTTTTCATGTGAGTTCAGTGGAAGAGATGGTTTACTTCATTAGCTAACATTTTATTAAATAACTATGCTATTTTTTTCTATGTAAGAGTAAGGAATTCGTTATGCATGTGTGTGAATGAACAGAAGATAAGCCTTCATCTTGCTTTGATTGTAAGAAGAGATTTGGAAAACTTGATAGAGAACTAGCAGGAATGGGTACAGTAATTAATTTAAAATATGTGTGTTAGGACATCAATAATTCAATTTATTATTCTGAGCCATTATACACTCACACAGGGAGGGTAATCTCTTTCTGGATCAGCATGTGGAAGGAATATAAATATAAATCTAAACCTATTTTCTTCATATGCTGCTGAATGAAATCTGACTATGATTGTGGTAAAAGGAAAATGACCCATGATTTGTGCATCTCCTATGCAAAAATTACTTTAGATATGTTGTTTATTACTTTATGACATGATACTACTTTGCCATAAAAACGGCAAGTGGGCAGCTTTAAGGTAATTTTTTTATAAAATGCATGCATCATTTCATACAGTGATGTTGCAAACGACTGGTTAGGCTGCTTAAAGAATCACCATTGGCAAAAAGCAGATATGAACTTAATATGAACTTATGAAAGTGCGACTCTAACAGAGTTCACTGGCAAGGTTTACTCTCCTACTTACTCCAAGGATGAAGCATCCATTGGAAAATTGCATTAGTAGCAAGTTAGAATGGATAACATGGAGACTGAGGATGAAAAAGGGTAAGGGTGCAAAGGGTATGGATACAAAAAGATAAGGTGTGCAAAACGGTTTAAGAGAATTTCATCACTGAGTAATTTAATATTTATGAAGTGATTAAATGGGATTTTTTTATAAATATAACAGTGACTTAATTACAGTTTCATGATAACAACATTCACACCATAATAATTTCACACTCACACACACAGACAGAGATGCGTGTATGTCTGTCTGTAAAGGCGCTTATCAAAAATTCCCCCTGGCTTCAGTGAAATACTCATGGCAAATGCCTGGGTGTTTCTCAACTGGCAGGGGCTGCACCTTGAGGAGTATGTGCGTGTGTGTGTATCAGCCCAGGCCTCGCCGTAAGTGATGATCTTTCAAGTATTGCAGACTTGAGGGTTCACAAGCTCTGAGAGGTGCCCCACTGAGAAGGAGGTGCTGGCTCAGCCCACTGTGGCCCAGAAGAGCTCAGAGGGCCTCACTTAGGACTCCTGTGTGCAGGATCACAGGGTGATTTGCTTTAGTCATCAGGTAGTTTCCATCCTGGCCATAACCCACGTTGGCAACTACTGGAGTTTCCAAAACACTTGGAAATTGTTTCCAAAACTTCGGCAACAATGGTGCTGTTCTGCTTGGGCTCCAGTTCAGGTAGAGAATGTTCCAAGGCTGTCAGGGGATGACTGATCACCCTTTGTTCCTCACCTCAGCTGGACAGTGGATGTTGCTGTTACAGTGTTGTTCACTTGTATCACGGGAGAGCACCTGGTACGGTCAAGGACACACCACCCGGCTGGTTTGGTCGAGGGCAGCGGGTGATGCACCACCACCAGTGTCATGGTTACAGCCCTCGGAAAGTACATATTTTTGGCTGAAACCTTAAAGAGCAAAGTTGTATAACCTTATTATACAAAAGACATGAATATATTCTTGATGGTAACTTATTCCAGCAAGCCCTGAGTTTAGGTGCTGTGAGCATAATCTCTTGGCATTATCAGTATTACAACAGTACCTGCCAAAATGACATTTTGCTCATAATAAAACTGTGTTTACTTGCTGAGATGATATTTAAATTGCACTGATAGTGAGACTTCATCCAGTCAGCCACTAAATTAGGACACCTTATTTAAAAGCACTGACTATGTCTTTGTGCCCTTTATTTGTTCCTATTATTTTGGGAAATTTGTTAATGTGAACTCTTTGATTAGAAGATATTGCTTTTTAGAATGTTTTTTTCATAACGTTTTATAAATTTGACAGCTTTTCATATGGATAACTAATTGGTAAGTTTTTTACAGGACAAATTTATAAATTAAAATTAGGGGTATGTAAGAAACACAAGTAATTTATCCATTTGTCTTGTAGAGATACACCTAAAATCATATTAGCCAATTTTATAAGTAGTCAGTTGGCTTATGAGACTATTAAAAATGATTCTTCATATATTAATTTTTTTATTATTTAAAAACGTTTTCATAAATGATTCTTAATATAAAATGTGAATAGCCTCTTTTTCGTGGTGTTTCCATGGAGACTATACTTACATATAGGAATATTGTCATCTTGTAGAGATGACTGGTGTTAAGTACTGCAGCCAAGGCATAATCAAAATATACATTATGAGCAATAATAAAGAACAGCAGTGATACGAAGAAATATTTCCACGTTGGTGTGCTGATGATATCATAAATGAGGTCATTCAAATTCTTTGAAAGAAATCTATTCCCTTATCCCTTGTATTTTTAATGTATTTGAAACAAGTTCTTTGCCTTTCACTTGTCTTTTGAAATCAAACCCCTTTGAACATATTCCAAAGAAAAATTTTCCTGATTTTTTTTAAGGTTCTGAATTGCTCTGTAAATTGGGCGAAAATAAATTATGACCAAAAAGAAAATCTACTCTGTGCAACTTGAAAGAATAATAAAAAAGGGGCAATTTTACTACATAAATATTTTAAAATATTTCTGGTATCTGTTCAGACTTATGAGTTGCCTTAAGAAGGTCCAGTGTCTCCGTCAGAAGCACCAGAGCTAGACTTTAACAATAATTTTCTTCTGTGGTTGCAGTTTTATGTGAAAATTATATGAATTAGATATAAAGCAGTTTGCACATGTATCTAGAGAGTGAAAGGCAACTTTGGCATCTCTCTGGACGTATTCTTTACTTCAAATCCTTGAAGTCCAAAGACTGATACTTTTGCTTACATTTTTTTTTCTTTGTCCACTCCAAAACACCTCCCACTCACAAAACCAAGTTTTGCCTTCGGCAGCCTTTGGGTTGGCAAAGCAAGAATAAGAATGTTTTAATAAAGTGTGATAGGAAAGTTGCAAGTATAGCAAGCCAGTGAAATGAATTCTTTATAGCATGTGAGATCATGGTTAAATATGTAGAAAGGAACTTTGCATATGGAGAACAAATCTAGTACACTGGCCTTGAGCCTATGGTATTTTTGTATTTACACATAGTTTATGTAACTTATTAAATTTCGTTTTCCCTGTACATAGTTCGTCACATTTCAATTGAGCTGCATAGTGCATCATCAATTGGTATTTTGCAAATGGAAAAGGAAAAGTCAAGGTGAAGAAAAATAGTGAGGGAATACTGCACGTGAGATCTAACTTTACAAGGCACAAGAAAAGTGTCATCAAGTTTTACTCAGCATCTGAAAACAGAAGAACATACTTGTATTTGCCCTTTATGTATAGATATGTTTCTCTTTCCACATGTTTCTGAGAAAACACAACACTGCAAAATGAACTGCAATGTAAGAAACTTGCTTTGCAAAACTGGGTCTTTTGTGGCTGTGTTGCAAGTTTGTTGCAAAATCCTTGTGTGGTTTTGCTGAAATCATCTGAAAAAAATACAAAACCTTCACGTTCTGCTATCAGTCCTTTTTTTTCACCCCTTTTTTACAAAGTTATACAGTTTACAGTATTTGCCTGTACATTTTCCCTCCAGTGTGACATATTTAAAAAACATCAGAATGAAATATTTTTTAAAATGAAATGATGTTTCACTCTTAAAATGTATTTTGTTAAATAACATGTTCCTTTAATTCTTTTGTTTGCTTCAGCTTCTATACTCATTTTAGAGCTAATCTTTTAGGGTTTCACATATACATTAAAAAAACCCCACTCAGGGCATTTCATTAATATATCAAAATACACATCCTTTCTAGAATGTAAACCATTACAACATTCAATATCACCCTATGAAAGTATGTGAAAATATAGTGGATCTCGAAACTGCTGGTTTCCCATGAGAAAAGGAACATTCAGTGTCTGTATATATATGTGCAAAGCCGGAATACTGCTTGTTTCACTTAGGTCCAAATTTGCACTGATTACTAAAAAGTCCACTTATTGCTCATAATATTGTCACATAGGTTCCATTAAGAACCTTTACACAAAACTAGCAATAAAACTAAAAGCACAAGAGGCAAACAGCTCAATTAATATATTATTGCTGATTTTAAAAACTTTAAAAATTATATACTGAAAAAGATTGCTTCGTATACTGTAATATCAAGCTAAATTCTGCTGCATAATTTCCAAATTATATCAGTAAATACATTATCAAAATATGGTAAATGTTGAATTTATAATTATATTTTTTTATTAAAAAATTTGTAAATACTTCTTTTGAATCAGATGGTGATGCTATTGCAAGCTTGAGCTGTATGTACTTAGATTTAGGATTTATAGTTTGATCTTGGATAAGTACAGTAACTGACTGGACAGACTACCATGTAAAATCCATAGCTTAAAGAGATGTCTATTGTATATGTTAATTACATTCATGTTAAGAGCCACATGCTCTTTCTTTCTTGTGAAAGGGTCTCCTCGCTTCACTGGTCGTATCATGAATTGAGTGGTTTTAGGTTTTCAGAAAACGGTTACCCAGGAATCAACTAGTCAGTGGAAGCTCTTTAGTCTAATGCAGTAATTAATCTAATATTAATGTATTATTGCCAGAATTGATTTAGTGTACTACAGACACTTTGAGGATAGGGCTGTTTGGGCTACTGATTTCGAATGAGATACAGAGTGTTGGTAGTTCCACTATTTTTTATTTATTAGCTGATGTAGACTACGTACAGAGGGGTATGACTTCAAAAGAAACACTAAAGGATGTACTAGGCAGTTCATATAAAGATTCTGTTGCAAAGTCTGAAAAACCTATGGCAAAGATTTACAAGATTTGGCTATATATTTTCAAAATTAAATGGAAGTGCCATTTTTAGTCAATTTGAAAGAAATTCCTAAAGCTTGTGCATATTTCTTCACTAAAATTGTATTAATTCACTCAGTCTTTTCTCTCACTTCCTCTAGGAAAATTATATTTAATGCCATGAACACAGATAGCTGATGCTGACACTTGAATAGACAGCATTTATTTCAAAACAAATCACAACTCTCTGACTTCAGCAAGTAGGAATCAACTCATTTCTTCCCTTTTCTTGCCACTTCACCTTAGATCTAGCTCAGTCTTTGGTGAGTTTGTGGGCACAGTTTTCCAGATTGTCTCCTTTTCTCTTAATTAATCACAGCTTCTGCTTGGGCACTGACACAAGTCCTGTACTCTCTTGAAAATGCATTCTTGGAAAATTATGGGTACAGAGTCTAGTTCCAAGCCACTCAAGATACAATCCACATATTGTCTGATTACAGTGGGGCAATATGTGGTTAAAAACTGTGGTTTAATTGCCATTCTTCAGATTTAAGACATTTCTAGTTCATATTACTTAACAAGTAGATTTAAAAATATTTTCTTGGTTTCTGAGAAATGTTTGTACTGGGTTATATTGTGCATTCTTAATCGAAACTCCAAGCACTAAATTTCAAAGGACTGGACTACTTCTTCCTCTTTATGAGGAAGTTACTTTTCTGTAACCATATTTAGGTTGGTTTTTTTTTCCCTTTCTAGATTATGAAAATATTCTCGGAGAGAAAAAATCAGGAAGTTATTTTAATTTACTCATTCTTCAATACGAGCATCACCTCTTCAATAAGTGACAGAATCAGAACAGTAGTAACAAATTTTATCATCATAATGACTACCTTTCTGCTAGAACAGGGTTCTTTCCTAAGATAATTATTCTAGTACTTTTTCCTGTCCAGTATAGATATATGTATTTAAGCTCCAAACTGTCAAGACTTGTTAGTATTATGCATGTATTTGAGAATAAGTTCTCTGGAGCAGAAAATTATTAATCTTTATTTTGATGAAACTACAAGTGTCACTTTTGAATATTTTTTGTGGTCTTCTTAGTCATTGCCAGAGAAAACACCTTATTTTTATATATTACTATTATTAATTCAAGTCTCAGTTGCTTGATTTTATTATCCTCAATACTGGGGTTTAAAAAAAAGTTACTTGTGATGATGTCTAAATTCTACATCCGAGATCTTAACTTCTGTCCTCTCTATGGTTTATATTTCAGGATGCACAGTAGTTCCCAGAATTTAAATACAGAAGTCAAGGGACTGAGTCTACCTTGTTTTTTCCCTTACAGCTTTAGCAAGCATGTGTATTGTATCCATTTTTATGGCTTGCTGTTCTTCCAGGCAATAGACTGTTGCTTTTCTTCATGAGGCCTGAAAATAAGTTGTGATAGAGATCTCATTATTTCTTTACCAGGATAGATGTTCTCTCTAACTTTCTTCACCTTTTCTAACTGTTTCAGCAAACTTCTAATTTTTTTCATTACTTTCTGTTAACCTGCTATCATACTGATTTATGCCTTATTTCCTGAACCCACAAATTCAGCATAGAGCCAAAATTACAGTTCACTGTGTCGTCTGTGCTGGTGCGAAGGCAACTGCATTCTTCTCAGTCTGTTACTTACAACATTGTATTCATATCAAAGACCCCTATTGCTCACCACTGTTGGTCATTCTACGCCTGGTCCATATTTCTATTCCCCATGTTCCTTATAATTCAGCACCATATTTCCTTTCTTCATCACAGATCCAACTATACTTTTCTAATCTGTTTTACAGGTTGTTGCAGCACATATTAACTGTTGAAAAGCTGAAGGCCTCCCATTCACAGCCCCATAGCTCTGGCCTGGTGTCGTCTTTCTCTTTTAACTCTGCAGTCAGCAGAAAAGGAAACAAACAGGGCTAAGCAGATAACTTTAGTTATTTAAGTAACCAATAACATATGTACGCAAGCTTGGCAACTATTTAGTGTGTGCAGCACGTGGACCTGACCAAAGCAAGCTCCATGGAGCACTGTGAAAGGGGCAAGAGCAACCAACGGGGGGACTGAGGATGGCCTGCTGAAATTACTCTGGAAAAATGACCCACAGATTGCAGAGGATGCCCTGGAGAGGATGTTCATCTTGAAAGATTCCTGTTGCATGTCTTCCCTTCCAGCCACTACTGCATTTTTCATTCCCTTTTCTTTTTTCCTCTCCTTCTCTTTCCCCCTCTTTTCTCTCTTTTAAATTTTTTTCTCAGAAATAACTTTTACTACTAGAGTTAATGGATGTTATATGCTATGGCCACTACAAATAAACCTTTGTGCAAGAAACTTTTCTCAACATTTTTATGCAACACTCATCTCACTGAACTTAATGAGATTGAATAAGAAAAGGAAACATATCACATTTAATGGTATTTTATAGCATGCTTCTACCAATAGAAATTTGTAAATTTATTCATACAAATATTCACCGTGTGGTTTTTTTGGGGTTTTTTTTTGTTTGTTTGTTTTTGTTTGTTTGGGTTTTTTGTGTGTGTGTGTGTGTTTTCAAAAGCCCATAGGAATAGTAAATTCGTGGATTTTCTTCCTTGTAAAATCTAAAGTACCGGCCAAAAACTTGTCCAATGACTCAGCTCCTGCAGTATTGATTCAGCTCTCACTGATTATTTGTCCGAAGTCATGAGAAGATTCCATAGCATGTGATCCAGAATATATTTTTTGATCTGTGATTGTTATGTTCTGTTCACTATAGATTTACGCCTATGTGTTTGAGAATATCAGATCAGTTCAGATGGAGGCATTACTTCTCTCCTTGCTGAGCATTGTGATGCTTGTTCTTGTTAAAGAACTGAATGAAAAATTTCAGAGAAACATTAAAGTTGTCCTTCCCATCGATCTACTTTTGGTAAGTACAAAATTATATATCAGGCTTTTTCTTACAAAGCTTTCAGTGGCTCAATCTGCTGAAGTTTACTGTGCTGTCTATAGTTACCCACACCCACACCTGCCACTTATTAAATGGACAGCTGATTTTCATGGCTGTAAGTTAATTGTAAGAACAGGAAACAGTATGGCTACATAATTAGGAAAGAAATGACATACGGTCCCAATTTGTATAATATTTTTCATATATTTGCTACTTTTTACATAATCTCAAGGACACGAAGACTAGAATTTTGAAGTGTAAAAAGTCTGAAATAGAAAATGAAAAGTAACTGGCACACTGTAGCTCCAGGCAAGTCTTGTGCTGAGTAGTTGTGCCTTAGATGTTGCTTGTTATTTTCTACAACAAAGTTAAATATCTATGCTATTGCTTTCTATCATTCTACTAACAGTTTTCCTTTAACATGATATAGACAAAATTGAAATTAGCAATTGCATTATAAACCCCTGCTTTAAGGATTAAGTTGTAGTCAAATGATCAGCACCAATCATCATCAGAAGGTTTCTGTTTTTTTCTTAAACCTCTAAAAGAAAATACAAAGTATGAAGGACAGTTTGCTTTCAGGGTGTATTATCCCAATTACTCTTCTGTTACTGGAAAAATTTACAAGAACAAAATTATGGAAAATGAGATAGTGTAGTCCTGGTCTCAGTGTTACCTTTTTAAAAATATTGGATAAAATGTACCAGCAAACTAAGGATTGCGGACTGGAACTCATATCTGTTCTCTTGGGATTTGTGTGTTCATCTCACTTGAAATACAGGAAATGAGTTTGAACCTCCTCAGGGTCAAAATTTCTACTCCCTCTGCAAGATTCATACCTGCTAGAACATAAAAACAAGAGGCAGATACATCTTCTGCTGTGTTTTGTGCTGAAGTCAACACTTCCAGTCCGGATTAGAGGTCAGCTAATATCAGCTGAATCAGACTGCTCAGAAACACCTCAATTATGAACTACTTTAGGCTGCTCACATGAATGACAGTGCTCTGGGGCACACGCTGCATAGAGGGACTTTGGACACTGATTGCCAAGGTTTCTGAGGCTTTACAGAGAGTCATACATATCTCTTTCATTAACACAGAATGTACAAACAACACTATAGTCTCACTTCATTATTTTGTCCAAATCTTAGTTTCTTTCGACTCTTCCACATTTGCAAAAAAGATCATAATACTACTTTCCTGTTTTACTGGATTGATCTAAGGACAAATATATGAACAGTGTCATGTGCTTAGGTATGGCAATAATACGGATCATGTCAGAAGCAACAGAAATGTAACATCTTTTTCTGTTTGAATCAATAGATAATTGCTACATCCATTGCTTGCTACTATGCTGATATGGAATACATCTACGGGATAGAAGTTGTGGGAAATATTCCTAAAGGGTAACGTGGCTTTTAGTTTTATTGCTAGTTTTGTGTAAAGATTCTTAATGGAATCTATGTGACAATATTATGAGCAATAAGTGGACTTTTTGGTAATCAGTGCAAATTTGGACCTAAGTGAAACAAGCAGTATTCCAGCTTTGCAAATATATATACAGAGACTGAATGTTCCTTTTCTCATGGGAAACCAGCAGTTTTGAGATTCACTATATTTATTAGCTTGTGGCTTTTAAATATCTTCATTTCTGAGAACAGTCTCTGAAAATGTCAGTTTCCAAAATAAGAAATGATAAAAATCAATTTTGTTTGTTTCAAATACTCTCTCACAATTCAATCCCATGTTAACAAGTTCCATGTGCGTAGATATCATCATAAAAATGCATTCTTGTACATTTTCATAGCTCTTTATTGCTTTGTGGAATAAAAAGTAGGTACTAAGTACTTGATGATGTATTACAGGAGGGCAGGACACTCTTTATAAGATTACTGCAACCTGCTTTTGAGGATTTCCTTTGGGTGTTGTAAAAGAAAGGATTAACAATGAGATAAGATTTGTGGATCATTACACTTCATTCTTCTCCACCCATATAGAAATTTTAGAAAACGTGGTTTCTGAGGAAATGTGCAATATTTAATTACACTTAATCTAGAAAAGTACATTTTTACTGTAATTAGTGATACACTTTTCTCCATGACCTTGAAAAGAAGGCAAAAAAAAATCAATATAATTAACTGGAAAGAGAAATTAGATTATTTTTGAGACAAAATGTTCAAACTCTACAGGTTGGTACGGAAGAGCACAGCTGTTGTGTAATCTCCTGCTTGGATATAGCAGGGTTTCCCTAAATTTTACAAAGTACAGGTCGAAGCAGGAGTACAGGGAGCTTGCACTGATAGAAATAAAATAAGGGATACTTCTGAGAAAGAAAATGGTTCTTTTTAAGTATTCAGAGCATGCTAAGAATCTGAGACTAAACCAGGACTACATGTCCCCCTTCTGTGTGTAATGAATAGGTAAACTGTATTTGCAGCTTTAATCAGGAATTTATTTTCCATCTAACCTCATACAAGTACTGTTGAAAAAACCGAAGCAGAGCCTGGATCATTCCTGTGCATTTTTAGACATTTACCGGAAATACCTAACTGCCTTGTCAGTGGAGAGCATGAGAAACCTTAAGAGCACAATTTGGTTTTCAGATGGTATGATTTGTGCTCTAGAAAGACCAAAGTCTTTTTGAAGAGTTCAGAGACAATCTGGGGTGGTTTGGTTCATAACTTGAGTTGTTTCATTTAGAAAAAAAAATCCCCATTAGATGGAATACATGCCTGTACTGTCAGTAACTGACAGGAATACAAAATTTTTTAAAGATTTAAATTTAACTTTACAAGAAAGTCAACTATATTAAAAAAAGAGAAAATATACTTTTCTACTGTACATTACAAAATTAGTGAATCATTGCTAATTTTATTTGTCAGTCATGGAGTTAATTTATCAACATCTCTTTATAATTTCTCAAATTGAAGTTTTCAAATTAAATACTCCATCTGAAACTGCTATCTTCTACAAATTCTCTTCTGCTGTTCCCAACAGACTGAGATCTTATTAATCTAAAATACTGAAAAATGTCACCTTACAGGTATCACAAAAAATAAGCTGTTCCTGTAGAGATTGCTTCTCTGGTATTTGCATGAATTGCAGGTATATAGAGACTATGTATCAAGTTTTGCAAAAATTACTGTCTTTTTTTTTATAGGTTGCCATCACCAAAAGCACCACCCATGAGTGTCCTGCCTGAAGTAGTCACTGAAGCTTTTGGAGTGGCACTGGTTGGTTATGCAGCCTCTCTAGCTCTTGCTCAAGGCTCTGCTAAAAAGTTTAAATACACCGTGGATGACAACCAGGTAAAGTTCTTTCTCCTTAGTGTCACTGAGCCTTGAAATCACTTCACCATTTGGGGAAAGTATTATAGATGAACGCCCAGTAGGATAAGTTATGTTCCATATAGCATCCTGATGCCTTCTAGTGTTTACAGTAACACCTAAATCTTGCTCAAATTCTCTCTGCAGAATGCCCTCATTGGTTGAACTGCTCCTTTTGGGGAAGCTCATCCTTCAGGATAATCCTGTAATGCTACATTCAGTGCAGCTTTTGGGTATTAATGCATTTTCCACTGCTCTAAGATGAGACAGCTTCTCCTCTGGCAGTTGAGCTCTTATAGAGAAGCTATGATGTTAAATTAGCCACCAATTAACAAAACAAAGCAATTGTAAAACAAAACTAAGTACTTATACTTATCTGATGTTATAAGAGGAAATTATTTATACTTATGCAAAGTAGAAGTCTTACCCGAAATGAAGGTTTATTTGTATATAAGAAGCTGGGGGAGTTCAGAGAGTGCTGCCAAATTTACAGCCATAAGAGCTTTCTGTTCTGAGTTCCACTTTGCAAAGGACATGCTTAAACAAAAGCGGAACATCTCTACACTACTACATTGCTCGTCATGGTGGGAGGGGTAACTCCAAGACAGCTGGAAATCCATGGAGACGATAATTCAAGCACTGTGGTAAGAAAGGCTCAATTTCAGATAATCGGCACTAGTACTGTGTGCTGAAAATGCTGCCTTCACCTTTCTGTTAAGTGGTTTGGGATAAATGACATAGGGTTGAATGAACTGAAAACAGTTGTTTTGCAGCTGGAGGTCTATTTGGACACCCTATCTAGACAGATCGGTCTTGCTACATCAGTTCCTGTCCTTTACAACTTTTATGTCATTGGAAAACAGTGGGAACATTCTTGTCTATTCAGCTCTCTATAATATTTCTCATTTTGAATACATTGGGCCATAAATTTCTGTTGAAGCTTCAGAGCCATGTTTCTAGGGAGCAGAGGGAGAATGCTTTGAGCTTAGTGCAGATCAGACTCCAGGGTGATATGCTGCTATGTTTCAAGGCAGTCCATGGAACACAGCAACCTGTAGATCTTTCTGCACCTTTGGAAGTCTTGCAGCTTACACAGCTTCATTACTGAAGTCTTGGAAACTCTGTGTATGTCTGCATCAAATAATGGAGCAAAACAGCAAAACCTCCATGAGAGGAGAGCAGTGATGAGGTGTGGCTGTACTGCCTTGAGAGGCCAGGCATCGTGCTTGGCATGGGGGTTTGTGGGTGTGTGAGGCTGCCAGGCCAGCTTTATGGGGGTGCTGTTCTGTGCTGGGAAGACAAACTCATGAGTGTTTTCCTGGCTGGATACAGCATCGTTTGTGTCCTAAGCACTCTGAGGTCTCAGACTCAGCAAACCAATATGCTCCTTAAAGTCTGTGATGCTGGGTGGCCATGTTGAAACACTTCCTTAGAAAACACTGTTCTTCTTAGGCTGCACATACAAGGTGGCTTCTCCACTTTTTTTTCTATGAATCTTTGTTCAGACATGTCTGCATTTTGACTGTGAACAAACACCAAATACATTTGTGATGAAAGACAGCATGCATATAGTGTGGCTACCACACTTTTCTTTCACTAAAACATGCTCTAAAAGAAGAGAAATCAGTGGCTGTCTTTTTCATAAACCAGAAACGATCTGGGCAGTTTCCATATACCAGTAGTTGGGGCTATGGCCAGTTAAAAAGCAGACATGGATCAAAATGTAAATATTTTGGTTGAACTTCATCTTCAAAACTTAGCAATAGCATTTATTCTGTGAACAAAATGTCCCTTCTGCTTTTGATGAATCTGGTTCAACTGCTCTATCATTCAAATTAGTTCTGAGTTGTGAGAAGATCTATTCTGTTGGGAAGCCCTTTGTCATGTACCTGTGGGATTTTTATCTCCCTCAAAAATATATCCATCCTTTATCATTGCTAATATTTACATAGAGGACTCCTTTGTTGGTGAGAGGCATTGAAATGACAGAACAATAGGAAAAAAACATCTTCTATTTAACGACTTTGCAGGAATTTTTGGCTCATGGCCTCAGCAACGTGATTCCTTCATTTTTCTTTTGCATACCAAGTGCTGCAGCGATGGGACGGACAGCACTTTTATACAGTACAGGCGCCAAAACACAGGTAACAGCTTAGAGTGAAGTACGTCAGAGAGTTAAAGCTGTGATACTGCTCACTGGAATTTGTACTGATTTATCTATTGTATTTCCCTAGTCTCCCTTTTTCCCTGTCCTGAGAAAGACTCTGCCCTGTCATTTTTAACAATCTGCATGAAATTGCATCCAACCAGCAATGTCTTCCTAGGAAAGATAATGGTTCCACTTACTAATTTTTACCTGATTCATTCAATATAAACTGTAAAGTCTGTGGCAGCAAGGAAGTTAGGACTTGTGTTTTCAGACTGCAGGAAACTACATAAAAGTCCTTTCAGCTTATGTGAATTTGTTAGCATTGTAATGAAAGTGCCCTCTAATGGTGTTTAGTGGATTTAATGGTACAGTCTAAACAGAAGTTTTAGGAAAAAATCACATTTAATTTATTGCTTCTGTCTGATTTCCAAAATAAGATGAAAGTAACCTTTAGAGCTGTTTGTTAAAAAACAACAAGCAATCTCCCAGCTTCTGCCTTGTGACATGGTGTACTTGTCCTATCCCTCAGTGTACACTGAGCCCACAGAGATGACATTTAGATTTTTGAGGATTTTTTTGTTATTTCCTACAGTAGGAAACTAAACCCACAAGTTCTTATTACAGTAGCTCAGGAAAGAGGGGACTGTAATTGCTGAAAATGATAACTGTGACCCTGTCAGCCTGTCTGAATTGCACTTGTGAACAAGAGAGGTGGCAAACCACCTGGGGCACCCTCACAGCACTGCCTCTTCCTCTGAAACTCAAGCGCCCTTCAGTGGCAACCTGCCACAAAAATGTTACGTCCTTTGGAGTTTGTTGTTATTCTCCCAGGTAACAAGTGACAGGACAAGAGGAAACACCACCAAGTTGAGCCAGGGAAGGTTTAGATTGGAGATCAGGAAATTTTTTTTTTTCACAGAAAGGGTTGTAAAGCATTGAACAGACTGCTCAGAGTAATGGCAGAGTCACCATCCCAGGAAGTTTTCAAAAATTGTGTGAATATGGCTGTTGAGGACATGGTTTAATGGTGAACATGGTGGTGGTGCTGGGTTGACGGTTGGACTTGATTACCTTAAAGGTCTCTTCTAACCTTAACAATTCTATGCTTCAGTGATTCTATTGTCATTTTATAGCTGTTTCTCTTGCCTGTATAAAGGACATTAGCTGCAAGGAAAAGGTTCATGAGGTACAAGTCTACGTGCAATCCATAGGTACTGTTTCTCCTCAATCATGTCCTGCAATTATTTCTCATGCAGTTGCTACAATATTAAGGAATTATACAGGGCTTTACTTCAATACTCTACATGTTAAATACTTGTTAATTAGCCGACAGAGTACTCCAAACTCACTTAATCATAATGAATAATCTAACAAATAATAATCTTGAAAATATTCTTGATATGAAAATATTTTAGCACCACTTGGCTATTAGTTATTTCATATATTTTAGTTTAATTTGATGTCATACCATGTGCCATCATCCTCACACACATTCTTTTCTGTAACCTGTTAATGTATCGACTGTACAATTTGCAGTTGTACTGCATCATGTTGTACTGGCTTTTCCATGGAAAATTTGAGGTAACCCGCAGACCTATAACCTGAAGGCATATAGGGTATTTGAGCACTTTGGCCCTGGTACCTGTAGGCAAAGACCCCAATAAAAGGTTATTAAATACATGAAATGGAAAAAGAAACCACTATAATTTGATTTCAAGATAGCAAACACAAAAAATCAGTAAAAATCTGTTTGGTTTATCCATTGGTTTCACAGTATAGCAGTGCCTGCATCTAAAAGTTAAGAGTATGGCTCAGTTAGTACAATGAGTATTTTAATAGGCATAACGATCTCTTCCCTGCCTTCTTGGAAAGCAGCACACCAGCTTAATTCTCTCCTTTGTGGCTGTCTAGGCAGAATGAAGTGATGACAAGGTCATCACTTATAAATATCGGTCGGGTCATAGGCAAAAAGAAGCTTTGCTGTAATTACATAGAGGGAAGTCACTTCGGCATAGGGCATGGAAGAAATTCAGAGAGCCTTTCAGGGGCACAGAGCAGCCTTTTTTTCTCAAATGGCTATACCTGGGTTGCAGTTTTGTAATTTATTCCTCAGTGATATATTTTCCTGGGAGAAAAGAGAAGTGAGGAATTCTATCATGGACTAGAAGTGTCCTTCAAATAGAATCAACACTTTTTTTTCTTGCTCTTCATGAAGGCAGGAAGAGGGAAAAGTTCCTTGTGACTTTACCAGCAGATTTTCTGTCCCTTTTTCTGTAAACACTCTGTCTATCCTTCTTGATGG
This sequence comes from Eulacestoma nigropectus, assembly GCA_013397775.1. Taxonomy (NCBI): domain Eukaryota; kingdom Metazoa; phylum Chordata; class Aves; order Passeriformes; genus Eulacestoma; species Eulacestoma nigropectus. Next base: position 125,177 of record VZTE01004915.1, on the reverse strand, counting down.
TATTTTTAAGTACACCATGACTTTAATTTCTAGTGTTTTAACAACTTGTCTGGTTTTGTTTCTAACAACTTGTCTCTTAAAATGAAACCTAATTATTTTAGTAAAGAAACATATTATCAATATAAAAATAAAGTGAGCATCTGTCTACTTATCATCAAAAACCTTCTGTGAATCTGAACTGTATATTTATAAGACCAGAAGTACTCAGTGAGCACTCAGACAGTGCAATTTTACTGTAGTTTTCCATCAGATTAATACCATAAATACTGTGAAGAAATGTATAATTATTACACCATATATTTCCTGAATTTATATTACTTGCATTAATTATAATCTTTAATATATTTTTTAAACTTGTGCCTACATTTTCTTAAGTAAATACACTGATATTAACATGAAATTGTTAGTGGTTTCTGGTTTAATAGTTTTCTTTTAGTGTTAATCCCAACAAAAAAAGTTAGAAGCCTTCTCTTGTGGAAAAAATGATAGCATACATAATTCTTGCTTAATGCTACGGCAAATCTGTTATTTGGTACAACATAGGGTGCATGGCTATAAATAAGTTACAGAATGACAGTGGGTGCTGAGAAGCTTCTGGGATGATACATTGCACACACACGTTCCATTTAAGATGCTCTGACCTATAGCAGTGGGCTGGCAGCAGGGTCAAGCACAGATATTGAGATCTCTCACTGTGTTTTCACTGTAGTTGATTAAAGGTAATAATTGGAATTAAAATTGAAATTATATGCATCTGCAATCCACAAACACATTAATAGCTAACACCTTCAACATGTGATTCTTGACTTTGTCTACAATATTTTATAATTGATCGTTTTCACTATTTCTTTTGTTGTTTTTGTTGTTGTTAGACTGAATGATCTGCAATTCTTGTTTATTGTTTTAGGTGGCTTGCCTTATCTCTTGTGTATTAATTCTTGTGGTGATCTATGCAATTGGACCTCTGCTGTACTGGCTTCCTATGGTATGGTACTTATCCTTTTTAAAGATTAAGATGTCAAATATTTTCTAATGACAGTTTCCTTCAGGGAAAGAGTGCAACCTCTAAAACAGCTCTACTTATTCCAGTGGCCGAAAGAATAGTAAGGGCATGACAAATCTTGAAATCATAAAATACAGAGGTGACAGCATAAGACATAGATTTTACACATATATAGGCTATCATGTAAGCATATAGAAGTGAATTTCTCTTCTACTTACTTTTGGCATGTAGTTTATGAAAAATATACACCCAGGTTGCTGTGGATTTGTAAATTGGCAAAGTGTGGTAGAAATTAATGAAGATTCATGACATTTCTCCAAGATATGTGTATGATATACAATTTTGCTTTTCAAATAAATTTGACACAAAATATTTTCGATAGTGATATAAGCTTAATTACAGAAAGATTATGAAGTATTCTTATATCTCTGTCATGGAATACATCTACGCTATGACTCTATGAAGCAAGGTGGCATCTTTTCACATAAACTGTATCCAGCTTTTGGTATTACAAATTAATAGTTAATTTTAACTAGAGGCATGTCAAAGCTGCAAAATACAGCTCCAAAATTATCCACAATTCTGCCATGTATGTACATGAAGTTTTAACTCAACCATGTTTTAAAATTACTTTGTGCTATTGTTTACATGGTGTCATGAAAGTTCTCACTTTTCAAACACAGATCCTTTTATAGCTTATTTTAACCATGCAAAGTAAGGACACTTGAAGAAGGGTGCTCAATATGTCTTGGTTTTTTGCTATACTTCTTCCCTACTTTCATTTGTTTTTATGTGGATTATATGTGAATTTTGACTGGTTTCCTGTAGGCTTTTCCCCCATATTTCAAAAATACTTTTTGGTTTTTGCTTTCTTGATAATTTATTTCTCTTCTAATATGCTTTTTCAGCCCATCTATGCACTGCAAGTCCATCAGTTTGTACTCCATTTTTTTTGGCTCTAGATGATTTCTTCATCTATCTCCTCCTCCTTCCTGATTCAAAGAACAAAAATTTATTTTGTTTGCTTCAGAATTAGTGGACTTTTGCCCTAGAGGCCTTCTCTAGGGAAAGGGAAGGAAGTGAGGAAGGGGAGTTAAGATTCTTCACTGCATAGAAGTTGAGTGCTGATTTGCTTTTGAGTCCTTCAGACTGTGGCAGAATATATCTGGTCTGGTGATGCATGGAAGAGTCTTGGGTAGTCCTGAGGCTTCTGTCATTTTTCTCACAATTAGGTAGCCTGTAGATTTTCTTCACAAAAAAAGGGCATAGGGGGGGTTGATGCTGTTAGCATCTGTCACAAGGACACCTGTCCTTATCCCATTTTCTAAACACCCACCAGGTTTTTTTATAATTTATATATGATATTGACTGATAAATTAAAGAAACAGCAGAAAATTTGTTTTCACTAGCAATTCTGCAAATGGCTTTTGTTTTTATGTCTTTGCAGTGTGTGTTAGCAAGCATTATTGTTGTGGGCTTGAAGGGGATGCTAATGCAGTTCCGTGACTTAAAAAAATATTGGAAAGTGGATAAAATAGACTGGGTAAGTAAAATTTAATCTAAGGAGGTTTTCCTGAGACTGTTTGGCAAACAGCTGTTAACTAAACTTTAGTAGTTCTGTGGCCCTAGAAGAGACAAGTGCAAGGTATTGTTAGTAGTACTTTTTGTGCACTATCAGCTCAGAAGAACAGCAGCAGTAATATCAGTTGTATCAAAAAATGACATTTTAGCAAATGATAAAGAATCAAACCTAACGCTAGAGACATGTATACAGACATGTAGCGGGTTTGGTTCGCCAACCGGGCGGAAACACCAATTTAGTGTAGTGGTTTGATCACATCTATTTCACTCTGTGAGATAAGGATTAGAAGAAATGCAAAGCAGGCCTAAAACTTTAAAGAATACAATGAAGTTTATTACTAACAGAGTTAAAAGTAACAAGATATAATAAAAAGTTAAAGCAAAACCCTCTTCCCTCCAGCACTCCCCTGGCAAAAACCCCTTCCCCCCTCCCTTTTCTCCCTCCAGCACACCCCTCTCCTTTACCACCTCGCACAAAGGGTAACAATTTTGGTCAGTGTTGCAGTCCTTAAAAGTCTCTTTCTTATGCTTAGGGAAAAAGGGTTCCCTTCTGCTATGCCGTGGACATTTCTTCACAACTCAGTAGTCCGCCTGGAAACCATCTACTGAAGTGAAATCTCTCCCATGACAATTCCACAGTATATTCATATGCAATCATGGGCCATCACATGGGGTTACAAGTCCTTTTAAAGATGAATTCTTCCAGCCCAAACACAAAGGTTCTCTGCTTCCAGTCTCTTTTTAAACATGAATTATTCCAGCTTAAACACAAGGGCTTCTCTGCTTCTTCACAAACCTCTAAAAGCTGCTTCACAACTACATGGCCTGGCATAGGCATTCTCTTACATCTTCACAAGCTGCAACATGAATTCTCACAGGCATGGATGTTCATCTCCCCATGCTTTTAAGATGATTTAAAGTGTTCAGTCCTCCGCAGCTGCTAGAAGGGGTTTTAAGATTCGCGCCGGAACGCACGCACCCTTTTCCCCCGCCGCCATCTCAGCGTCGTCTCACGTGACTGACTTTCTCTTTCTCCTGGCCGTGCAGCCTCCATGTTCTTCTCCCTCACGTCTTTCCCCACGGGCTGCGCTGATGTTCAGTTCGGTGCGAGCTGTGCAGGCTGGAAAAGGAGGCTCCGCTGGTCCCGCTGGGTCTGCGCGGGCTGCAGGAGGGGGAGAGGAGGCTCCCGTGGGCTGCGTGAAGGGGGAGCCTCCTGATTTCTCCAGAAGCCGAGCCAGGTGAATTCGGCTATCGAGCAGTCCATAGATGGTTTAGCTGCTCGCGGCCCTGGGGGAAGGGAGAGGGGTGAGGGGGGGCAGGCAGGAGCCCAGACCGGGCCCGGGCTGGGCCCAGAGGCCTCCTGTGGCTCGGAGGGCCCCCCCTTCTCCGTCTGGAGACCGGGAACAAGAGAAACTTCCCGCCCCTGCACGGGGTTTAAATATGGGGTTTAAATATGCAAAATTTGCAAAAGCGCATTGGCTTAAAAGCTTGTCAATCAACTCAGTTTCAACCCATTACAAGCCATCAACTTAATGTGAGCAAATACGTGTCTAATTTTTATGTCTTCTCTATCTGTTTAACATGCTTTTGCTACTGTAGCATTATTGAAGAGATTTTGATATCTTCATCCTCTGGGAATATGGAATGAGCATACAGGTCAAACAGAACTGGAAACACTGGTGATGCAGAAAGATACATATTGAGGGGTGCTGTAGGTAAATTGCCTTAGCTCTTCCAGATTTTGCAAACAGAATATCTACTGTTTGAACATACTGAAATATTCTGCACTGTGAGAGGAGGAATACATCAGAAAGAGTAGATAGGTGAGAAGAGATATAGTTGAAAATCTAGTTTAATGCAAAGTCTAAATAGTCTGACAGAATTTGCACAGAATTCCTAGCAAATATTAAAGATGAATCCATGTGTAAGAAGACTCCTGGATTTCTCTTCTGTGGGAGATTTTGGATATAATGGCCAATTAGCAGAACCAAAATTTCTATGTACTTTCATAACTACATACATGCTGACATCCTGTATGTTTGAGTTAACAATACTCAGAAAGGTATTTTGGCCATATAGTCCTTTTCTGTAGTGGGTTATACAAGTAATTGGAGTTAATATTAGACTTTGTTGAATTCACCAGTGACAGTATTCTACAGCAGTAATGGTTAAGTCTAGACTGAATAAAACTTTTTTTAATAGACTACTGGATTTCAGTATGGGAAACAGAGCTGAGTAAACAACATCGTATGACTGTGAGATTTTTCGCACTTAGTTGCAGAAAACTAGAGGTGCAGAAAACTTGGTTTTGGGGGTTTCTTTTGTATTATCCAGAAGAAAAGCTCTATCTTTCATGAAATCTTCTCTTCCTCAAGCAGTAAAATTCTGAAAACATTTTCTATCTCTTGTATTGTATTTAATCTTCAGCTTAACCCATACTGTCAGTGATAGAAATGGCGGATGATGTGGATCAAGAATTATCTTGGGAACAATGGACTTAAAAACATTGGTAGTTACGGGAGAGAGATATATCTTCTCCATCAGTTCATTGAGAAAATAAGTAATTACATTTTCCAGCAGGATATTCTGGAATCTCACTAGATTTGACGCATCTTCACAGATTGACTAGCTTGATTGATTTTTGCTTTTCTGGTTTTGGCAGAAAAGGTTGTGTGAGTGGTTAGTTATTACATCTCTGACATCTGTCATCATTTCTAAGAGAGGTTATAGAATGAGGGAGTTTGCTGGGTTCATCTTTTTGACTAAACATACTTGAGCAGTGATTTATCTTCAAGTAGTTTTACCATCAGTCCTTAGCTTGACAGGATAAATCATCTTGCTTAAAATAGCATAGTTTAAAGTAAGGCTATAAACATTGATCTTGCATTGCTGCCTGCTCTGAGGAGCCCCACCAAGGCCAGTGATTTGTGTAACTACACTGGTGTTATTTTGGCCTGAAAAGATTCACCCCAGCAATTGACAGAACACTGGAAATGAATCATTCCATCACCCAGGTTATCCAAAATGTTTTGAAGATAGAAACCCTAACAAAACATTCGGAAATAATTAGCAGTTGTCCTTTCTGGAACTGATTCTTTGAAGGGTGTGTGTCACATAGCATTGAAGTCAGGTTTGTTTTGCTTATAAGTCTGGCAAATGATAGTGCATGGAAATGGAATATTATGGAGTTTTTTACCTTGTTCCTTCACACTTCTTTAAGCATCTCATTAAACACAAGTGGTATGAATAATATTTATTTGTTGATCAGTTCTTTATAAACATAATCCTTTTAAATGTAGAAGGCAAGATACTGTTCAGGAGTTGGACCTGAGGATCGTGATTGTTTCATTCTATCACAGGATATTTTGTTTCTATGAAATCTCTTCTTTCTGCCATGAGTGGCTTTTTCTTTCAGATTTACATCCCGCCTCTCAAATCACATTCGACTGCTTTTCAGCTGCTACCTCACTGTCCTTATTCCAGAGATCTCTTTCCTGCCATTCATAGCATCCATGTGAACTTCAAATGTCTCCTGCTTCAGTTAAGGTCTTCTGTCAGTCCCTACACCTTGGTTGGATGACTTCAACAATCTCAGATTACTAATTACACTATTCCACTGGATATATGATATGCATAACTGGGAGTTATTTCTCTTGATTTTTTTTCCCTCTTTTTCTGGGAACTGCCAGGAGGCTAATCTGGCATTAGTCTGTAAATATATCTCACTTCTCAGGTCCTCAGGTCAAAAGTCGATTTCCTTGTCCTTTCTGTAAGCCTAATTTCTTATGCAGGCCCACTTGACTAACTTGCTGTTTTTATGGTCCAGCTTGATGGTGCACTTTCCTAGTAGCACTAAAAAGGCCAGTGAAGTTCTTGTTAACTCTTGATTTTAAGGCTCAGCATCACAGATAAGCAGCCTTTTAAGACAAGCAAAAACTACTGCCTGTCAATGGACTGCTGGAGAAAAATGTTCTCTTTGCTCTTAACAGCTGGACTTGAAAGTAACCAAAGGTGGAGGAAGAGTATTTCAGAACGTGATGTTCTAAGTGAAAAATTATAATAGAATAAGGATCATTTTCATGAGTTAATTATATAGCAGGGATTTGAGAAGTTCAGCAATGAAATACTCTGGAACTTAGAGAGAAAAAAATGTTTTAAAGTTGCACATATGTCTTGACCAGAAAATGACCACAGCTGAGACAAAGCCAGGTTGCATGCCTGACTTTTAAGGCAGGAAGAATGGCAAGAATTTATGGTAAAAATTACACATTCCCAACATGGTGTTGTGATGACAGGCAGTTATGGATGCATGATTTGTAAATGTATTCACATATATTAATATTAAAGGATGCAAGGAATGCTACTAATGCAGCAATTAAAGTAGATACAAGAATGAGGGTCTCATTTTTCACAAGTATCCTCCAAGATCTTGCCACTGTCAATTTCTGAGACATGCATCCAACACCCTGTCAATCTATTTGGCCAAAATATTTAGATGAGAGGGCCTAGAAAGGGTCTTCCTTGAAAATTTTGAAGCTCATTAATGCAATTTCTTGGGGTTTTTTAGAACTTCTTCACATATCGTCAGGAGGAAGATGGCCTTTTAAATTTGTTCATCACACATGAGTCCTGATTCATGAGAGGGCTCTGAGAGCTCTCAGAGCTCTGCCATATAAACAATTTTCCACGAAGTAGGAAACCATGTCTTCTGTGAGGATAATTTTACATCAATGACTCTAGCTTATGACATCCTAGGGAGATGTTCTATTCTTCCTGCGTTAGTGAATATGCTACTGTGAGTTATATTGTGCTGTAGTTGATCTCAGTGGGGTGGGAAGGAATTTGCAAAGGCTTAATCCATTGAAAGTAGGATTACCATACAAATTATTTTCAAAGAGTAATATTTATATCAGTCCCTCTGTTTCCAGGGCTGTTTGCAAACAAATACTGTCTCAACCATTGTGCATAGAATGCCTGTGAAAAATTGTATTAAAGAACTACCATACTGCTTCATTATCATAGGATCATTTAGGTTGGAAAAGACCTTTAAAGACCATCTAGCCCAACTGTTAACTCAACACTGCCAAGTCTACCCCTAAACCATGTCCTTAAGTGCATTAAGCAGTTCCTGCTCTATGGCTGTGGTGGTCTTCACTTGAATCCTAAGTTTTGATGAAGGGTATGCTGAGGATGAATGCACACATTAGTCATTTGTCTGCAGAAGGATGTGGGAGCATGGCCATGTCACTCAGTCCTTAGAGCCAGAGCCTCCTCCAGGACTCCAGCATCTTCCCTGCTGAGACAGTTCCTGAATGAGCAGGACTTTAATGGGATTCTCCTTTTGGCTATATGCTGGTGACTGCAGCATGGGCCTTTAACTGAGCAACTTATCACAGACTCACATTTCAGATAGTACAGAACTGGTCAGTCGAGTCATGTTCATCTCTTCCTCCATTAAGCAACAGCATAACCAGGTAGAAGTTAGATGAACTGCATCCTAAATTTTCTTCATTCTGATAACCAACTCCATTGATTATTGTAGGAAACTACAGGGACAGCTGTGTTGCAGATAAAGTGCAAGGAACCCTACGCATTCAGGCGATAGCTGATCATCTCCTCAGTTTGCAATGAAAAAGAGAAGTGCAGAATCTGGTTTGAAACTGGTACAGAAACGTGTATTATCACCATAGCTTAGAATTGTATTGTTTAGCCCTAGGTTCAGAAAGTATTCTACAACTTATTTATATGTTTTTTTCCTACCAAGTGCTGATTTTAGACTGTCATCAATGGTGGATAATTAGACTCTATGAAATGGAAAGTCTAGATGGAGGCAGCTGCTATACACAGTCACTGAACCTCTCAGTGCTTCTGATACTTTCTGATATATATAGGACTTAATATAAATCCAGTCCTGCTTGCTTCTTTTCTCCCTCTTTAGAGTTTTTCTTTAAATTAGTACAGTACAAAGATACTTTGAAGGTGGATTTTGTTTTGATTTTTGATATTAACATATGCCTATAACACATTATTGCTAAGATTTGAAGAGTGATTAGATTCTATCTGTTCTAGAGTATGCAATAACCATCTTGAAGTAAGTTGCCAAGGAAAACTTTGATATTTTTATGACTTCTTTGTTGTACTTTGCAATAACCCATGAATTTAAAAAAAAAAAAAAATCTATCAGATTAACATAACTTCTTTCTACAAGTGTGATGCTACCCTAATTAAAGAAGTACTGACTCCAGGCCAATACAAAGCACTGAAAAGGTGATTGACTAATGAGAATATGATTGTTTTGGCTCAGGCTCTACAACAATGGCAGTCTCTGATTACAGTTAAGATGTAAGATACTAGACTGCTGGAGAGGCACTTAACTAGCTTTCTCAGTACTCAGCAGTACTTAAACATTTCTGGCTTTGATTCTTCCTACGCAGACTTTGTATTGGGTTTTTATGCTTTCTGTTTTCTTCTGAGATGTAAGAATTTTGCATGTCTGCAGCAGTGATTTAGTTAGATGTGATGAGGTTCAGGTCTGCAGCTTAACTGGATTGCACTGAAGTGGATTCAGGTGTTGTCAAGGGTTCAGCCTTATTAAGATAGTCTAATTCTTGATCTCTCAGGTTTGTAGTAGTTCTGTTAGCCTTTTTATGTCCAGGTGAGCTTCTTTATAAAAGTATATTGGATTTCTAAATCTTAGCATTACTTTCTTATTCACTAATCAGAACTCAATATCTGTTGCTCATAAAGGTAGACTTTGCAAATATATGCACAACAATTTGTATAAGATGTCATGTTAAAATACAACTGGTGATTGAGGACAGTTTCAGAGGATGAACTACCTGTTTGCCTAGCAGCCAGCCTGTTGAAGAAATGAAAAATCTTTTGCAGTAGTTAGGAATATTGAAGATGAGTGAGGAAAAGGCTTCCTGATAGACTCACGTAACACTCTGTCCTCTATGAAGCACAAGTTAGTATGATATGACATATGTTTTATAATTCATAAAATAAAGAGTTCTGAGATCTGCTCAAGCAAAATTCTTGTGGTTGGGCTGAAAGTGTTCTATTGTCTCTGGCTTTTGTGAGTTAAGTGAAAGGATCAGAAAGGATAATCTTAATACTGATAGTGCCATTGTAATGTGATCTGTTATTCTGCAAACATGAACAAGAAGCACTGTAATTCTTGAAACAGGCATCTGTGGGGATCTGTATATGCAGAGGAGTGGAAATACTTTCCATTCTTCTTTAACACTTTTTATAGAAATACTAGATAGCAGTTTTTGCTTAAGGCTTCCTCAAGGAAAGAAATATGTGCTTTATTATACAAATTAGGTTGGTATAAGAAATTGAGTAATTTGTAATTTTATTTTAATTTTTAAATCTGCATGTCTCTTAGCTGTACATATCATTGTAGCATGGAAATAAAAGTGATCATTGCTGGTTAGAAAATAATTAAGGAAAAATTGAATTTGAAAGCTTTTGTAAACATTTTAAATTTCTTCTCAAAGTGACTTTAGTTTCAGATATGATTCTGTGTATTTTTTAAAATTGCATTCAAAATGAATTTAAAGTTTTAGTAATCAAATATTGAAAGATGCGGAAGTAATATGAAATCTCACCATTTCCACTGGAAGGAATTAATTCCCCGGTAACTTTTATTTGTTATAGACTTGTTTTAGTCAGCCGTACTGTGATAAACATCCCTTTTAATCAGCCTCCTTGCAAATTATAATTCCCACTTATATTATTAGTGGGAGAAAAGCTCTCTGTATGTGACCTCATTAGGGCACCTCATTATGTGAAAGGGAAGGAGGATTTAAAATCTATGCAGCGAAGAAGGTGACAAGAATTTGCAATGAGAAAAATAAAATACAGGTTTTCCAAAACAACTGAGTTCATTCTGAATTAAGCTGTTAGCACAAGCACAAATGCTATTTTAAGTAACCTTGGAAGGAACCTCTGTGAGCACTGGGATGAGTTGTGCCAAGCTGCATGTGGTCTCCCATGGGGAGGCATTATTTTAATTGCTAATTCAGTCTTCAGTATTTGCCAGTTCAAGGATTCAAATGTTCACATCTGAGGAACTATCTTAGTTTTAAAAATCTTTATTTCTGATTCATAAAATGCACATTGCTATAAAATTTGAAACTAATCACTTCTTTTTGCTCCCCTCCTTAAAGAGCATATGGGTTAGTACCTATGTGCTTACAATATGCTTTGCTGCTAATGTGGGACTGTTGTATGGCGTTGTCTGCACCATAGTAATCGTGATTTTCCGCTTTCCCAGGTAAGAAACAATTTATTGAAATGTTCCACTCGCACATGATTACGTATTCTTTCTGCATATTGCTTCACAGTCAGGATAGACATATGGTATACTAAATTTAACAACTAAACTTCAGCTTTTTAGTTGCAGAAAATTGCAAGATAAGACAATTCAAAAGGAAAAGTCACATCTGTGCATTTACTGTAGAGTAAGGATCTCTAAGACATTTTATAAAATGGCATTATTTTGTGATTTCTCTTATTATTACACATCTGTGTGATTCATTATGTGAAGGTAGCCTAAAATCAACAGGAAGATTAATAATATTTTTTTTCCATTAGATATTTATTTGCTCCTTAAGGAGAAAGTATGTCTGGGAAGCTTTAGTAACTAAGAGCCTTTACAAACTCCTAGGTACTATGTTGCACAGGAGTTGGTAGTTGACAATTGCACTGCTAATACAGATTAATGACACGTAACTGTACAACTATTCTAATGTCTAACAAAAAGTATAAATTCTGTGTATGAATTAGAAAAGTCAGGACAAATAATCTACAGCAATCAGAAGTTTTTGTTTGTTTGTTTTTTGGTTTTTTTTTAATATATTACAGTTGCTACTTTGGATCATGAGTAAAGGAAAATATAGCTGAGATTCATGATTGATTTGTGCTACAGAATTAATTCACAGCTCACCAGTCCTGGAAATTACTTGCCGCTTGCATGCAGTTGTTTGCATGAACATTGAATCCCACTGAAATTAAGCACAATATAGACAGCTCGATTAAATGCTTGTTAAAGTTAATGGTGTTAGACATTTGTGCACAGCTCTGTTCTCATAGAATTAGTTGCAGAACCAGCATGAAAATAGTTCAAAATTTCAAGGCAGTTAAAAATTATGGGAGATAGTTTCTGCTTGAATCAATCAGTACCTTTGTGATAACATTGTGCTACTCAGCAAACTAAAATTTTGGTAAATTCTGGTAGTAAAGGAAAAGGCAAGTTTTCATGTTGTTTTTACCCTGAGCCTGGATGTTAGAGGTTCTCCAACAGCAGAAAGGGATGGATATCTAACACAAAAGAGCCTGATCTAGTGGAGACCTCAGTCTGAACCTGCACTAATTAATGTAAATAAGACTCTTTCCCGTGATCTCTCTATTCTTCAGTGAAGCTGCACATGCTTGTCCATGCCATCTAAACGCATTGAACAAGGCAGTAGCCTTAAAACTGGTATGGCACAGATGGGGTTAACAGTAAAACGTGTAGTAAGCCATGTAGTCATAAGCAAAAGTGTTAGCAGGAGTGAAGCAAGGAAAATACCATAGATTATTTATTGTAAAGTTTCTGTTCAGATGACAGAGTATCGGAAGTGGTACATATTATGTATCAGAATGTATTAAAACCAGCAGCAGCTACAGCTCCATTTATGCAAAGACGAGAGAACAGCCGATGTTTGCAAGGCTCATTTATCTGGCCCCAATACCTGCAAATACTCCTTGTATATTGGTGCAGCTGTCTCAGAGGATAGCTAGTTCCGTAGTCTTCTGCAGTTAAATGTGTTCCTGCAAATGATGTGTTGAATAAGAAGATCCTACGCTGAACTCCCTTTCCAAGGCAACTTTCTCTTTTCACTGTGTAGAGAGCATATGGTTACTGGCCCTTTCCAGTAAGTCCCCCGTTTTGATAGCTAGAGTTCAGTGTTCTGCTTCATCATACAAAGATGTGTCAATTTCAATGACAAATAAAGTATCTTTATTTTTCACGACCCACAGCTATTCTACATATTTATTTTCCCTTTCCTTACAATATGATTTTGCAGGTAAAAAATACTAATTAAACTTTACTTTTGAAGCTATAGGTTATATATGAGCTACCTTGACTTGAGAGTAGCTCTCTGGCCAGTTAACAAAAATTAAAAATAAGATTTTCTTCACCAGAGAATTTAATTATTCATATTTTCAAAATTATATCATAATTCTAAAATGAGATTTTTACTCTTTAAGTGGATGATTATCAGAAAAAATAAGGTCTGTGATCACAAAAATACACACAGATTGTACTGTCAGACCTTTAAACTGCTATGTTGTTATTTGGGGTGTGTGTCTTTTTGTTTCTGTTCAAGACTACTAATGATTTACTGTACAGATTTTTCTCTATGTATTGATTACAGAGCAAAGACACTGAATTTGAAAAATATGAAAGATGTGGAATATAAATACAAAGCAGAAGATAACTGCGTAAGTTAATTTCTTTTTTAACCTTTCTTGTGTGTGTGTTTCACTAATTCATATTTGTTTGTTTTCTCTAGTTAGTTACCAGGTTGTAACCAGGGAATCAAGGGAATGTTTTTTATGATATGACCAGTTGAAATCTAAAACCAGTATAATATAATAAAAACAAAACTAGTTGGCTATCAGAAACTGGAATATTTTCATGGTTCTACTGCTTATCTGCAAAGTGAAGTTAGGCAAGTTTTCTTAGATCTACCTATCTTAGTTTATTTGTCATTTTTAGTTATGAATTGCTCTTTCTAAAAGTTTCCTAATTCCTAAATCGTGCCAGGAATGGCAAGGGCAATCTGAGCAGACAGTAGCAGTCTCCATGTTCTTATCACATTTCTTAAAAGTCCTTTGGTATTCTCATCATGCCCAATCTCTTTTCCGAAAACATTTCTGCCACCAACCCCTCGTGACCAGACTGTCCCAGAGGACACCATGTGGCTGGGCAAAGAGGGGCAGCACCACAAAGTTGTCACAGACTGCTTCATGCATCTCATCACTCTGTGCACATGAAAAATGGACGGAAGAATCTCTCTCAAAGATTGCCCCTTTAAAATTTGGCTTCTTACAAACTTAGACCAACCACTCAGATTCTTTTGGTTGTTGTCATTGCAATTATCATCAAAGTTGCTTTTGCTCAGGTCTACTGTAAGAAGAGAAGGGTAATGACCCAGAGAGGTGAACTCCCTCCTCCAAGATGAAATGGTAGGTCAGCAGCCAAGAGGGAAGTAGAACCATGTGTCCTTTCAGCACAGAGCCCCATCGCTGGGACATCCTGCCTTCTCCACCATGGCAGCTTCTCCTACATCTTTTTTCTTTCCTAGTGCCTGTGAAAGGTCTTATGTACCAGTAAGCCACATGCTCAGCAGTTATTGCTTCACCATTAAGCAGCTCTTCTTTAAAGAATTTATTATTTCTGGCGAATGTCTTCCATCAGAGCTATCTTGGACTAAAAATCTGACCTTCCAAGGGCTCAAGGGCATTTACTGTTTTGGCATGCTGAGCAATATTGGAATATGAAAGGTACATAAGAATGGGGAGGACTCTGAAATGTGAATTAAAAACACCATTGTTGAGGCTGGCCCAGCTGTCAATTATTATATCACTTTTCATTCTTAATAAAAATGTTGGAGTAACTTTGTCAAAGATAGGTAACCAAAATTTGATTTGCCTGCTATTTTTCATATCAGTTCATGAAGCACTTTGTGCTTCATTTTTATTATAGCCTATACATTTTTTTTTTTAAGCTTACTGCTCCCCTGCTTTTTTTCCCCCTTATTCAGTAAGGTTAACTCCAGTAATCTAGTAATAACAAACTAGTATCTGCAGACAGTGGGGAAAATAACATTATGTTAGAGAAGCAAATTGCTTAAGAGCTTATTACACAAAACAAAGAAGGAAAATATGCCTTTAATTGAATTTAGAGTCACTGAGTTGCAGCAGGCATTTAGGGTAATTTTTAATGTATGAATGTTAGACTGATCCAAGTTTCCCTGGTAAATAACAGATTAGGCACAAAGAACAGGACTTTTAAACATGAAAATATGCAAGCTTAATGATCTACCCTGCCATTAAGGTCTGTGGATTTATAGGGGTTATTTCATCAATAAGAGAAAAGACACTTTAATGTGGAAAAAATCAAAGGGTATTTAAAAGCTTATGTGAAACACATTTCATCCCAGGCGTTCACTGGCACTGAGCTCGTACCCGAGCAGAGCCGGTGCTGAGCAGAGTGCACAGGGCAATTGCCCGGGGCCTTCTAAGTGATGGCAGGGACAAACACGTGAGATAAATTTCCTGCTTTCTTAGCAAGGACACAACAAAGAGGAAGTTCATTTTTCTCTGACCAGTTCTTATTAAGAAAGACTCAAACCAGAGCCAGGAATAACTGGCTGGTCAAATTTAGGCATAGCTGACCTTGTCCATTCTGGACAAAAAAATTATACCTAAGTCTGCCATCTGTTTGATCTGGCCTTATAGTTTGACCCTTTCAGGTTTTGTACCTGGTACTTTTGGAAGCTTGATCATCACAGGCTTTGATCTTTGCACATCAGCCTTCCTTTTTTTCTTAGTTTTTATCTTCTACTTTGCCTGTGCTGCTATGGCACTGAAATGTTCACTTGTCTCTACGCCAGGCTGTGTATAGAAGCATTTTTATGGGAGTCTGTGGGATGTCAGAGTATTTCTCCATTCAAGCATATACCGTCCTGTTTTGCCCTTATTTTAGAGCTCTATTCTGTATAAACCAAAGCATTCTAACCACCAGTTGAGCTTTGCCACTTGTCTGACTGTGGTATATTGGTGATGTGGTATTTACCACAATCACATTCATAGGTAAATTGCACAAAGTCCCTATACGTAGTCTGGGGTTCCTTGCCTCAGTTTGGGATGTTTGAAATGTTTCCTTTATTTGATGGTCACTGTGGTGGTGTCTGAGAGATCATCTCATTCCCAGAAGTCTGAACAGCAGTCTACAATAAGGAGAGAGTTTATATGGTTTGTGGTGAAGATTTCCATTCCTGTTTTGCTTGAAAGTCTGTTGGGAAAACTGCACATCTGCAATGCAATTCCAAACAATTTTTAACCACTTAAAAAATGGGCTGTGTCAGCTCCACTTAGTTGTGTTTGACTGTGACCTTGTTACATGACTTTTGTTAGGAAGAAGAAAGGCTTTTTTGACCCATATTCTCTTGCAAATTTTTGATTTTTACTTCCATTTTCACACAACCTGTGGAAAATTGAGAGTTCAGCAGAATTAACTTAATTCTACCTCCTACAAAACCAGTATTTAAGCATGTCTTCCTGCTGTCCAATACATTTATATATAAATATTAATTTTCTTACTTGCTTTTGAAGGTGTTTTATAAGTACACCTTGAGAGTGGGAGAAACAGCACTTGTTTTGTGCAAAATGTCTCCCACTTGTACCTGGGGGTTTCTGAACATTATGTGGTGTCCTTCCAAAATTGTTCTGCTGTGTAACACTTATGTTTTGAGTTACACAGTCTGACTGAAGGTACTGGTAAGATTCTTGTAGCTTATTCAGTGAAATGCAGAGACAGGATCAAGGGCAACTGATGGTTCACGTGTAGATTATTGTGTTGGTTGTAGATACGCGCTGGTAAAACTTTAAATGTGCCACTCAAGGTTGATCTGGATCCACTAAGTATTTTCATGGAGAACTACCTCTGTACTAAGGTAATCTTCAGATGACCAAGATGGATATTGCCATCTTTCCCCAAACCACCTGCAGTGTTTGCCTTAAATCCTTGTGGACTTTTTTCAAGACGTGTTTATCTAATAAAATATATTCCCTGTCTGCAAATGTTACCTTGCCTATGCTTGGGGATCATATCAACTGAAATAGTGCTATGATAATTGTTAGCTAATAGTTCTTAGTATTATGCTTCATAATGTGTATGCTTTTCTTCATGCAAACTAAAATTAGAGATAGTTTTCATTATGTATTACTTATATTTCCATTCTTACTTCACTTATGTGTGAAGGCTGACCAATAGAATTATCTGTTAAATCATTCTCACAATCCAAAACTCCTCTTAAGTTAATTTACAGGTTTTTTCAGGATTTTTAAAGAAATTAGTCTGGGGTTTGGTCTCCAAATCCAAGATGACCTTTTCAGCATTATGTTTATTTCATTCCACAGGAATCATTAAAACAGGTAAAAATAGTTTCAGTCAACAGCCCGTTAGTGTTTGTGAATGCCAGAAAATTTCATGCTGACCTGTTAAAGATAATCCAGAAGGATGGCATGAGCAGCCAGGTATGTGATACTGTAAACGAGGTGGGATGTGCTTTACGCTGGGTTTGACTGCGTTGAAGATTGTGTTTGCTTTCCTTGCATTTCTTAGAGAATGCAATCAGATACTGAAACAGGTATAAAAAAGTAATATTAGAAATGATTCATTTAGAATAAAGCTAATCCTGATCTTAATCGGATTCAACATGGACTACTTTTGTATTGTTACTTGAAAATAATATCTCTACTATTTCTGCATGTGATCCTGTAAGAGACGTTAAAGCACTGATCCAAAACTCCAAAATTTCTGGAAGAACTTACATAACCTTAGCTGACATAAGACTGGAATTTTAGAAAGACAATCAGTAGCTACAAATAGGCTTGAATAAAATGTGAGGTTTTTTGTCTGGAGATAAGTCCATGAGAGATGGCACTTCATTTCTAACTATAAATAATCTTGGGAGAATTAGGATGAAAGTGGCTACTTTTTTTCTCAAAGGTATTGTTTCTTTTTCCTCTTTTGCACTGATTGTATTAGAAAAATAAACAGTATACAAATTACGTATAACACATTTTTTGAGAATATCCCCATAATTACAGTATTTTCCAAGTTTATCTGCACATAGCCACTGCAACTTCCCGCAACACTTCCTAAAAGGGAAAAAATAATCTATCATTTTTCTATCAGTACCATTAAGACATTCCAATACTATACAATGCTTACTGTAGACAATTTCATCCATTTTGGCAAATTGGGCTGAGAAAATCACAGCCATGCCTTAGATGGGTTGTTAAGACAGCAACATGTGTCTACTACCTCTGCTGTCCCTTGACAAAGAGTTGTGCTACCCACATGTGCTTTGATGGGTGGAAATTCAGCTCAGAAAATGTGATGCTTTTTCCTTTGGTTTTGCTAGGCAGACTGATCTGGATTAGTATGATAAAAAGCCTCCAAGCATAGAGAAATTACTTAGGATTTGCATGGAGTTAATTTGAATCAATTAAATAAGTTAATTTAATAAGTTTATTTATACATTACTTATAAGGGAGATTTTATCCTTTGTTTCTTCTGTAAAGTACTCAGCAGTACAGCTGCTTGAAATAGTGCTATTATTTTTTAATTTTTTTTTGTTGAAAAAATGTCTTTCTGTAACACATAATGGATTTGAAAAAAATGCAGTTTCAATTTTGTTGCTGTACTCTATTTCAGGTTTTAATTCATGTTTCTACTGAGAACTTGGATATTGAAAAAATTATTATAAAAATTATCCAGATAAATGTAATTCTCTAATAAATTTACACATCAAAAATGTTCTTAGTAAAATATTAGTGTAGCAGATGAGATTGCAGAAAGTAGAAAATTAATCAAAAGTTAATCTTATAAAATCACTGCCTAGAATTTTTCTTTTCAAGAACTTCTTTCCCATCTTTTGGCCACTTCTTAAGCATCCCCTGCTTCCCCAAAAGCATTGTGTCCAAAATATGCTTTCTAGTGAATCCAAACTTGACAGAGGTTGAGTCAGCTAAAAAGAAATGTGAAATATCAGTTTGAGTATGTATCTCAGTATTCTTCTGAAGTTATACCAGAAAATATTATACATCCAATAGGCTGTTGCATGGAACATGATTTTGGAGAGAATGAGTTAACTTTGATACTGAGAAACAGAATTCTTATGTATTGCATTGATTTTCTCTCATTACTGTGCAATGGACTAGTTTTCCTTGGTATGTTAATAGTTTCTTGCTTTCATTTCAGTGTGAGCAGAACACATTGCTCTGTTCATTTTCCAATGGAAGTTGTCATGGTGAGTTTATGATCTACAGATGGTATTAAAACCAAGATGGATGTAAGTGTGCAAAATGGCTCCACATTTTTCTATGTATTTCTAGGTGCACACAAGTTTTATGGAAACAAATATTTTCAGTTAGACGAGTCAATGAAGCGTGAATGCTAAACAATGTGTTAACCTTGGCCTAAAAAGTCCTGGTTTTCATTCTGGTTTTGACTGACTTTTTCAGATTTCAAAAGCAGGGAACCCTGTGAAAATGCCTTTTCTACAGGAGTGGAAGGTTCTAGTGGAAGTGTCATTACCCATCACAGCAGGGTTGTAACTAGATGATCTTGAAGGTCCCTTCCAAACCAAACCATTTGCTGATTCTGTGTCCCTGCTTCTTGCACTGGAATGACTGTGTGTGTAAAGAGACATGTACATAGTGGGGGAAACACTTCCCGTGTTGTTGCCGGGACTGATCCTCAGACCAGATTGAATAGACTCTTTTGCTAAGCTCTGGTCTTGGGTTTTTTTGCATTCACAATTAGTATGAAAAAGTAAAAGTGAGATTAGAACCATGTTAAATCTTTGTGATCTTTAAAGCCACATAGGAGAAAATCTCAGAAAATGTCAGCTGAATTGTTAGTGATGCCATAACCACCAATACTATACAGTATATCAATACAATACTGTATCAATACAATACAGTATCAATAGAATATATAGTAAAAACCCTAGAGGTTTTCTTTCAATTAAGCTGGATAGCTCCACTCTTTCCACATTTTGTAACACTTAAATCAAACCAGAGCGCATACGTTCCCATGGGAGAGCTGCAGCAACCTTTTGCAGTAGATACTTTATACAGATGACTTCATCGTGGCTAGAATGAAAACAGTGTTTATTTAAAACACAAGCACTAAGGCTGCAGTAGAGAATCTGATTCAGAGGCTGTTGTCAGATTGTTTGTGTTTGTTAACTAGACTCAGGACATTTTTATGAAACTACAGTTTTTTAGTTTTCTTGGGGATGACAGAGTCCTTTGCTGTAGCACAGCAACTTATGAAAATGGCTACTGAAGATTATATTGTATTTTATTGACTATATTGTAAAACACTATGTCTGAGAAGATCTTACCAGTACATATTTCAGTCATCTTGAAGATGAACTGGTTTCTCATATTACAAAAGCGACAGAAAGAACAAGACCTCTTTTCTGAAAGCCTAAGTCCTGCCCTGAGGACTTAAATGCTGTTTACTTGTACCAACCTATGTCTATGGTGATTCTTCATGCGGTCTTTAAAACAACAAACAGAGAGAAAAAAGAAAAATCCCTATAAAGAGAAAAGCAAAATGTGGAGCTTAAATTTGCAAGAAGGAGGGGAGCATGGGGACACGATCCTTAAGCCTTATGGCAGTTGTCCAGGAGAGCATGGAAATACATGTCTTTGTCAGAATCTTTCCTTTCTCCCTTTAGGGAATACTGTCTGTATCAGCAGCAAATGAAACCACTGCTCTTGTTCATGCCACTGATCCAAAGAGGGTGCAGGTCTTTACCTACCCCCCCATTTAGAGGCCAGGCAGCCTCTACTGAAATTCAGGATGTGCGGGGAACTATTACACTGAGCCTGGGAGATCACATAGATAAAAACCCTTTCTGGGTTTCTATCACAGCAATTTCAGGCAGGAGGTTCCCTTTAAAATTCTATATTTTTGTTTGTATATATCTATTCATGTATGTTGGACAATACAAAGACAGTAAATGTCCGGAGATGCAAGTCCAAAAGTCTTTGGCTCTCAGACTACTGTTAGAAAGGAATTACCACCATTATAAATTTGCATAATGGGGAAATTCCAAGTCCTCTCAATGGTTTAAAATCTTTACTTCTGCTCTGCCAAAGCCATTTAGCTTAACTCATCTTTACAATCAGAATTCCTTTCCTTCATATTTTTTTTTCAGTTGCATGCATTATGATAACAAACATTTGCTCACAGAACAAGGTAAATTAGATATGGATTATTTTCTAGTTTTCCCTTTATATATGCCAGGAATCATTTATCTATGTGCTAGTTCAGGATGCATTTAGAACAGAGTATGTTTCAATTAAACACAAGATGGCCTGAGGTTGAAGAATGAGTATAAGACCTTTGCAAATCTTACCAACACAATTTTCTTCTCCAGCATCAATATGTCATAGTGTATTAAAAAATTAACCAAACAAAAACCAGCATAGTAAAACCTTAGGAAAATGAAACGCTTCACTTTACATATATTTCTTCCTTATGGGTGAATATTAAGTTAAGCCATAGGCAGGTGTTAAGGTACTATGGAAATCAATGTCATATCAGAACTTAAAACAAAGATAGATGTATTTTCTGTGTATTCCATGAAAAATCTTCCAAAGAAGCCAAGCTAGCTCAATGAGAAATTCAAATTTGAGGAAACAATTGTTTAATTCTTGAGACACTATTGTTGCCTAAAACATCTCATTAGTACATTCTGCCTTTCATCACTTCTTTCCATTGCCCTAAATGTTCTTCATTTGTGCTTCTAAAATATGGCATTTGCTTGCCTGATAGCCTAGTAATAAAAATTTTATTGTGATAGTTTGGGCTTATTTTGTTGAGCTATCATCATTCTTATACCTATTTCTTGAGTATTCTCCTTTTAATTAAAGTTTTTCATTTATCAAATGTGTAGGTGAGTCAGTGCAGCCGTGTCACAGTGAGCGACGTGTTTTGATATTAGACTGCAGTGGACTGAATTTCTTTGACTACACTGGAGTCTCAGTACTCCTTCAGGTATTCACAACATTAGAAATATTCTGTATATGTTATAATTACACGTCTAAGTTATTGGGGCCAACTACTAGTTACTTCACCTATATCAGTGGATAAATATTTCACCCATAGAAAAGATAAACACAGATTTGGTATTAAATTGTACTGTGTATATATATATAAAATTACATTAAAATATTTCTAAATATTTTGGGTAACAGTGCAAATGTACGCGTCTATATGTAATGAAAATGAGCTTCAGAACTTTTCCTTTTTTTTTTTTTTTTAAGTTGGTTTAGGTCATATTTGACCCTGCCATGTCAGATGTAGAGACAAAATTTACTGCTTTAAAGTTTCAGCTTTGATTCTGTGATTTTATCTGTATGTTCTACTTTCTGCTAAGCCAGAGATCAAAATATGATCTCCAACCTTTCTCCTGTGGGCAACAAATCTTGCAGACTGGGTTCAGGCATTGCAGGAGTTCCAAGACACTCCCAGAAGACTAAACCCAGTAATCACTGGTTACTGTGGTGAATGGAACTAAATCCAGATGGCAGCTGGCCACAATTGGTGTTCCCCTGGGGCCAGTCCTGTTTAATATCTTTGTTGATGATTTGGACAAGGGATCAAGCGTACCTTCAGGCAGTTTGCAGATGAGACCAAGCTGGGTGTGAGTGTGGATCTGCTGGAGGGCAGGAAGGCTCTTCAAAGGGATCTGGACAGGCTGGATCAATGGTCCATGACCAGTTGTAAGACGTTCAGCAAGGCAAAGTGCCGGGTCCTGCTCTTGGGTTACAAGAGCCCTGTGCAGTGCTACAGGCTGGGGGAAGAGTGGCTGGAAAGACATGGGTCTGTGGTGGGTTTGGCAATGTCAAGTTAATGCGTTCACTCAATGACCTTAAAGGTCCTTCTAGCCAAAACAATTCTATGAGTCTATGGTTCTGCATAATAAGCAGTTCTATATAATGGATAAAAAATTATGTTCAAAAGCTGTTTCTTACATTTCCATCAGATCTGGAGTTTAAAATTTATGTAGTGAGTACAGAGTTAAGTGGATATGGAAGGTTTGGTTTGCATAATTTTTCTGAGTAAGATACAGATTTGAACTTGGGTCTTAGCCCAGGCTTTTTCTTGCCCTAACAATTTTCTCAGTTTACTGCAGTGATTGCACAGTGAAGTAAGTGTTGCCTTAAAAGATTTTAAATTAGAACTACACATATAGGCATGGATATAATGAAAAAAAAAACTGGAAAAATAAGGTTAGTGGGAGTGACTCTTCATTAGCTATCCCTTCAAAATATAAAGCATTCAATATAGTATTAATTTAAAAAATCATAAAACTGATTTCCAAAAGGTCTTAGAGATCTCCAAATTACAAATTACGTCAAAGAAGCGTTTGACAAATTTGTGAGAGGCAAGTCTAGTGTGGGCTGTGAAGTGCACAGGTTGGTAGTGCAGCCTCTGGATAAATGGTTGGTCCAAAACCAAGTTGCTCAGAGAGGACCACACTCAACATGTCCTTGCTGTTACACTCCTTCCCAAAATATCATCACTGATGCCAGAGATGGTGGACTTTTGAACTAAGTAAAGTTTTTGGTTTATTTTTAAAAATACAGTATTCTGACGGGGTTCTCACCGAATCTCCTCTCAGAATTTTTCTACTTCATATGGATTATTTAAACATTTTTTTGAAGCAGGAACTGCTTTGGATACTCCCCATTTGGCAGAAAAATGCCCTACTCTGGTTTTGGAGTTATTTTCACTTTTTTTTTCTTTAGCTTTCTATCTTATTAATATTTTGTCTCTGTGGAGTTGATCATTTACAAAGAGAGAATAAAGAACAACTTACTGCTGAATGCAGCATGATAGTTTTGGCGCTTTTTTGATAAAAGTCTCAAAGTTTCCTAGGTCTGTTTCCTTCTGTGTGGACTGGTAGAAAGCATGTGGTAAGGACATTGGAAAACATGCTGAAAAAAGAGAACTGGAAATAATACCCCTAAAAATTACAGTCAGAAAATGCAAAATTGTTAATCAAATTCAGTTTTAATTCTCAGAAGAGTTGTAGAGTACTGTGAAGAGGTGGTAGGAAATAAATGTGGCTTGATGATGTTTGCATTATAGAAGGGCTCGCTCTGGTGGCTGCTGGCAGTACAGCTGCTGCAGCAGCACTACGGGCTCTGCCTACCTTGAATATGGGCTTTTTGTGTATTTTATTCTCTGTGGTATTTAAAACAGTTGGGTTTTTTTTAATTTTTAATTTTTTTTTAAATTTAATTTCTGTTTTCAAACATATAGATTTACATGGACTGTAAAAACAGATGCATCAATGTGTTGCTAGCACACTGCAAAGGCAAGTATCAGCTTACAGTAAAAATTTTATCTTGATAGTTTATAGATCCTCACTACCTTCTCAGTGCTCATGTGTTTGTTTTATTGCAGCTTCCTTGATAAAGGCAATGCAGTATGGTGGAAATCTTGAATCCGAAAATCCTGTATTTTTTGAATCTATTTCTTCAGCAATTGATGCCATTCAGATTCACAGGGTAAGACTTACAAGCAGGAGTAGGTGAAGCCTGGAGGGCTTCTTGGATGCTCACAGCAATTTGTTAAAGTCTGGGAAAGTCTTATTTACCCAAGGAACCTTTTGTGTAAAGAGCTTTTATCTGTCTGTACTCTAAAACTGGTCCTCAGCCTCAGGAACGCAGTTTTCCATTTTTTTGCTGCTAGCACTTTTCCCATCACCGTGTCTCCTTTCACAACAACTTGATCTTCTATGATAGATCCAGAGGTGTTGTGTTGTGGTGCTTTAACCTGGGCTCATTCTCCACTGGAAAGATTTATGTCATCTAGAAACACCTAACACAGCCTCTCGGTGAGACAAATTAACTCACAGCCAGTTGTGTATTACTGAAACTACACTCCTGTTTCTCAGCCTGGGATGCTTGCAGCTGCTTCACACAGCACTGCACTGGTCTGACTGAAACGCTTCTGGATCCCCAGCAAGTTCGGTTTGAGCTATAAATCTTGTCTCTGCCCCGCACTGTAGGATGCTGTGTTGGCTCACTGGTGGAAAGAGGGGAATTGCACGAGGTGGAAGAGAGAGCTAGAGGGAGAAGGGAGGCTTGAGCATCTATTTACTTGCTCAATGATTCTTGCATTCCTTTTTAAAAAGATTGTAAATCTGGCCTTTCCTCTTGAACTATGTGATCCTTTTCCACTGTCATGCCAGTGTAAGTGAGCATGCATTACAAGCATTGTGCTTTCCTGTGGTTTTATTTATGATTCAAACTTGGCTAGAGCTTGGCTCAGAGCCTTCTCCAAGAGACGTTAAACTCATCATGGTCTGTGGTTTGGTTGTTTGTCTTTTTTTCTTCACTTTGTATTTCACTAATTAAATCAGAGTTGCCTATGGACAAAACCACTTTCCATTGATTTATCCAGATTAAGGTGAGTTGGCACAGTTGGTCTAGTGAATTGACCAGAAAAACATGTTCTCTTCAGAGTTTTTCAACGTTTTTCATTATGTTGTACTGCAAAAAATAATTTATTGAAATGGTAACTGCAGGGCAAAAATAACAGGGTTGGCTATTGTATATTTTGTCTGGGTCTGATTAGATGAATTAGAATGATTGCTGTGTTATAAAATGTCTGCATTTTTTATTGACATTAATTAACTTTCCTAACATTCTTGTAAGATAGTTATGTACTAGCATTCCCATTTTATGGAAGTGGGACATGGATATACCAGGACAAATGTTCATAGTGAAAAGGGGGAGATAAAACTCAAAGTCCACTTTTTGAGGAACTGATTGCTTGTTTCTTCCAGAGCTGCTAGGCAAATCAAACCTCTGCATAGTGGCTTAGCAGCTTAGTCTGAAACGCTTGCATGCATCCTCAAATTTTAATTGTAATTATGAGCAGTGTATATATACTGTTGATGCTTCTTCTTCACAGTATTCACAGTATGTGCTTCAGGGATTTTTGTGTTCATTGTGTTTAACACCTGAAGATAAGGTGGACAGGAGTGACAAGGCAGGGTGACTGCAATAGCAGCACCACACTGTAGCTACCAGTCTATGTACTCCTCCTGTGCTTTTTTAAGGTGCTGAGGTCAGTAAGACTTTTGAGTGTTAAGATGAAAGAACAGGCAGAATAGGATAGAAAAAAATATGAAGAAGGGGTTGGAGACTAACAGAAAGTGATTTGTTCTGATTTACATTTCAGCTTCCCCATACAACAGGAAATAGTCTTTCACTGTCAGAAAGGTAGATGCAAGAGGGCTTTGTGGTTCATTTTCATCTCTGCTGCTGTTCAGAAATGCAAAGATGTTCTTATCTACACCCTCCAATGAAAATGTTGTGTCATTCTCATTTTTATGTTTATAAATTGATAAGAAACTTGCCTATTACTTTATGCAGTTAATCATAAATAAATTTCTGAAATATTAGTTTTTATAATGGTGGCATTTTCAAGCTTCATCTCCTAATTTTACATTATATTCTAGGAAAACATTATAATACTTTCTTTTTCTGTTTCTATTTAGAATTACAGCAAGTTCAGTGAACAGAGTGAAGTGTGATAGCCACCCGTTGAGCATGGCTAGTTTCATCTGCTTATATTCAAAATGAACTACATCATGGCTTCTCCTTAACTTTTTTCTCCAGTGGATCTCAGAGATGATCTTTTGTATGCCATATACATTTAGTACATTCAGTAATGACAGATCTGCCTTTCAAAAAGAAAATCTTTCAGCTGCAATCATGCAGAGAATGTTCATGCAATTGTTCTACAGTGGTTTTATATAATATTTTTATATACATTTAGATAAAAATTATTAGAAAGCAGACACAAGGTACTAACTGTGTTTACCAGTTAGGTATATTCTTTTAGATATCTTCTATTGTAACATTAGCTGTAATATGCATCTGTAGTTTTGTGTACCTAATAGAGACATTATGAATTCTTAAAAGAGTATGTTATAATTGACACAGTGTCTGCAGGAAGGCATATACTAATGCATACTGTTTCTAATGGCTTTACTTACGCTTTCCTCTGTTCAAGCCAGCCATTTGCAGTAACAGCATCATATCACAGCTATCATAGGCTTCCACTTTTTGTACTTGGCTTTGTATGCTTTTTAATGCCTGCCCAGATCAATGGGAGAACTTGCAAGTATATGCAGAGAAGGCAGATGCATGTTGACTAAGAACACTGGATTGCTTCCCCTTCTATTAGTTGTCTTGTGCTATTATGGTTTGCTACATTTTCAAAGCCACAGGTATTCTTTAGCTCAGACTGAAGAGGAAAAACTGGTAATATTTTCCCAAAACTTATTCTTTTTTCCAGCACATTTTTTTCCAGTCTGCATTTCCAGTTTGAGCTGTGATTTGTTTCGTGTTGAAATCTTCAGCTGAGGCAGCTCAGAGGTGATTGTAGAGACACACAAGGTGTGTGCCACATTTCAGCCACAATCCTGATGTGCAGTACGGTGTGTGAGCACACAAAGTGGGTGGAGGAATTCACAAGTCAAGTATTTGGTTTGTATTTATGGGTTGTCAGCAATCGTGCTAGATTATACTATCACGTCGGTTTCATGTTATATGGCAACATACTGAGGCCTTCCAGTACCTGAAGGGAGCCTACAAGAAACATGGAGAGAGACTATTTGCAAGAGCATGTAGTGATAGGACAAGGGGGAATGGCTTCAAACTGAAAGAGAGTAGGTTTAGACTAGATATTAGAAAAAAAATTTCTTTACTGTGACAATGGTGAGGCATTGGAACAGGTTGCCAGGGAAGTTGTGGATGCCCTAACTCTGGAAGTGTTCAAAGTGAGGTTAGATGGAGCTTTTAGCAACTTGTTCTAGTGGAAGGTGTCCCTGTACATGGCAGGGTGTTGGAACCAGATGATCTTTAAGGTCCTTTCCAACCCAGGTCATTCTACAATTCTACATATGACTTTTCTCCTCTTGCCTTTGTTCCCTTATATGAACACCAGCAGTAAAATGTGAGTTGAGCAAAAAGGAATCCACAAATGAGAAAGATGAGGAAGTAGGATTTTTTTTCATCAACTTAAAAAATCTGTGGAAGCTAAAGGTAAATGAATATGGCACAGCCATAATGGTCATCTTAGCATTACAGAGAGGAGGGAAGTACAAGGATGCTTTGTGCAGCTGACACGTATAGGCAAAATCTAGTGCTAAGCCTTCTGTTTTCAGCAGCAGTTACATCTGTATGCTTGCCTGGACCCTCCTTGTTCTGTCTGCCCAAAGCTGCTGCCTGCAGGAGATGAGGTGGCTCATGGAGTGACTTTTGCATCTCTACGTAGTTAAGAAATTGATAAGCTTTTCCTCAAGTCTTGGTAACTCCACACTACTAGATGATAATGGGAGAAAGCCATGGGGTTTTTTTGCCCTTTCAGTTATGAGTGACTCTTGTAGTTATTCCCTACTTTGTCCCACAGATGACCAGAAATGTTCTGTACAAGTTCTTCTGAGACTGCTTTGGTAATTACTATTCAAAAGGTTGATAAGTAACTGTGAGAAACTCATTATACACAGGAGAAATAAATTCTGTATACTGTCCCAAGCACATTAATTTCAGATGCTGTAGTTGATTGCAAATGGCTCATTACATCACTGGACTCAGTAACAGGCTATAACATTTGATTAATAATTTCCTCAAACAGTTTTAGTAATTTATTAGCACTTTAGAAACTATTTACAATGTACTTTAATCATAGAAGCATCAATTTTATGTCACAGCTGAATGGAGATTTCTACTTAACTGCAAACTGAATAAACAAATAAATGGTATCTTTTCTACTAGATTCAGCATTTGTTCTTTGTCAGCTACATGTTTTTCCTGAAAATTTACAGATAAGCTGATTAATGAAATTGTTAAAAATAGGGTCTTTAGCAAAGATAACATCTACCAGGAGACTTTCACTTTTGTTCTGAATGATCTTGTAAATGGAACAACACAGATACTTTTAAAATTCCTTGTAGTATTAGCCTTTAATGAAACCTTCTGCATTAAATGATCAATTTTGTAGTGCTTATCAAAATCACTTCCGATTTTTACTGCTTTCAATAGGAATAATTTTTTCCCAGTTATATAGCTGTTTTAGGGATAAACATTTATCTCCCATTAGCTCCAACCTTCCAAAACTGGGCTTTGGGATAGTTGTAATATTTCTGTAATCTATTTTGCCATGTATAATAACTCTAAATAACTTTCCATTTCAGAGAGTATGCATTTTTAATTATATTCCCTGTCTGGCAAGTGGCATCACTCAGGACAGTTGCTTCTCAGCAGAACAGAGTGTTTAATGGACATATGAAGATAGCTGCCCTTCAAATTTCTTCTAAAATACCTGTACTGAGTTTAAGCTCTGTCAAACCAGAACTGCTCTACAGAACTATGGGCAGTGAGTGAGAGAGTGTAATTTCTTTTTTTACCACTGACTTAGAAGAGCAAATTGCAAATTACTTCACTACTGATTCAGTTTCCATTTCTCCACCACCCACCCTTCTGAGCTATTGATGTTTACTAAAACATGTCGTTGTGCATCGCCTGCCTTCAAATGGCCACGATGCCACACCATCAGACTTCATGGATCATCAGATCACTGGCTGCTCTGCTGGTGGGATTGCAGTTGCTTCATGTCCTCCCTGAGTTGTTCTCTGCAAATCTCTGGTGCTGGTGTGTTTGCGCCACTCACAGAGTCAGCTAACAAACAATTGCTTAATTCTTTGGTGAAGATTTAAGAGAACACACTAAACCTTCTGGATTAAGTTTTGGAGGCAATTCCCACTATCAATTTCAACCCTTCCCTCAATGCTTTTTTATGTAGACTGTCCACTGGCTTTCCTCCAGCTCTCAGAAAGAATTATTATGTAAATATATGGAAGCCCAACCCAAAACATTATAACTAGCTTCACTGGAATAGAATGGAATGGAATGAAATAGAATAGAGTAACATTTGAAAGAAACCAACAGTGATCACCTAGTCCAACTGCTGTTATTATAAGAGAATATCATAATTAGAATAAGCCATACTTATTCTTCTGATCCAGAAGTGCGAAAGGAGCCAAACTCATCCTGTAGCAAAGAGCCTGCACAAAGTCTGTGAGTCCTTTTGGCTGTGCACGCCCTGGCCTCACTATCCCAGTGGAGGTGCACTGCAGTCAGGAACAACAAAGGGTTTAGTTATTTGTGCCCTGCTGAGACAGACATTCATCTTTGTACCTTCAGTCTTATTTACTTGAACATCCCTAGAGACTTCTCAGAATAATGCAAAGTTTTATTAACTGTGGTTATGTCTGTGAGCTTATGCAGTGTTAGCAATAAGAGCAAACTGTGGAGCTCTCTCTGTCCTAAGTGATTCCTAAAGGTGCAAGAGAGAAACTGCAACTGCCAGCAGAG
Organism: Eulacestoma nigropectus; assembly: GCA_013397775.1. Classification (NCBI taxonomy): domain Eukaryota; kingdom Metazoa; phylum Chordata; class Aves; order Passeriformes; genus Eulacestoma; species Eulacestoma nigropectus. The sequence continues at coordinate 95,323 of VZTE01004915.1, read as the reverse complement.
ACTTGAGGAAGTCTCTCATTTACAAACAGGTTTCAAGTAATCAAACCAATGAGTTTACTACTCTTAGTAAGCAATTCTGAAAAATCTAACTTTGATTCCTGTGTGTATACTTAGATACTCTGATTTTATATTGCAGAATTCAGCATGTATGAGTTAATTCACTTTTGCAAATCAGTGCTTCAGTTTTGCACATTTTGGTGTATTCTGTACTTCATAGGAGAACTTTAATACAAGATTGTTTTCCAGAGATGGTCCAATGTTATCAGAGATGATATATTTGCTTGATGTGTTTAGGAATTTCTAGCTATTTTTAGGAACTTATTCTACATTTTTAATAGTACATCATCTGAGTGAAGTTTTTCTCAATATTTAAGATTTGCTAACCAGAGTACATTAAAATGGTGATCTGATCATATGCTTCTTATAGAATTTGTTTCACACATTCCAAAACAAAGCAAGCAATGAGGAAAAAAATAGAGAGCAAACTGATGTTAAAGAATGAGTATAATGACAATTAAAAATTAGGCATAAAATATGTAATAAGGAAAAGACTGTTAACATTATACTTATGCAAATTAAATGTTTCTAATTCTTGTCATATGTCTTTCATTTTAAAGGTTATTTGCCCTGATTCTATGATTCAAGTGTCACAAGGTCTGGCTGTAGCTGCTTTGTCATAATTTATTTGATAGCTCTGTGTGTCATAAATATATAATGTAACAGGGAAAGGTATCTTCACTGTTGAATGAAAACATTAATGTGTCAATACTACGTATGAATACTGTTTGACATTTACTAGTTTCAAAAATAAAATATACAGTATGCCTTGAAAATATGATATTCCTATTTTTGGAAGATACTTTCTTTGTCTACAGAAACTCATAAATAAATGAAGGAGCACAGTTCTAGAGTGCATACTAAATGGTGCCTTCATCATTAAGATAAATTTTTAGTAAAGATCACATAATCTATATGTTTCCATATGTTTTATAATGCATTTAATTATTTTTTTTCTTTTTTCAATTTTGTGTATTAGCATATGCAAGAATAAATTTATACCGAAATAAACTAGAATATGAGACAATTTGCATGTAGAAGGAGGAAAATGCCTTCATTATTTCTTTTTTTTTTTTACATTCTGTAGTAACCAGTTTGTAATGAGATATGTTGCCTTCTTCAGCCTCAAAATGTATTAAATCTTAACAATGAAAAAAGAGAAATTGCCTTACATTCAGAAGTTTTATTTCCTCACAGCTCTTACAGGAGTATGGCATATAGCAGACATTTTTACCTCTGTAAGAAATACAGAAATCTTGGTCCAATTTCTCCAGTATTGCCTCTTTGCATGCACAGTCGTTCGAATACGTCTTTTTTTAATTGTCATTTGCATCTACAGATGGTTCACCTCATATCCAATTGGCACATACTGATGGCACTGCTTATATACAGTCTGTGGCTTATCCCAGTAGAGAGGAAATGATGGGCAAACCTTCCCACCACCTCCCAATAACTGTGATGACATTAATGGAAAATGGATTGACATATCTTTAAAAATTTGGCCTTGAAAGTAGCAGCTTAATTTTTCAAGCCTGGTAATTTATGAAAGAATTTGCTTCTACCAAAATGAATGCAACCTCTACATTTTTTTTGATTCTACAGTGGCTTGCAAAAGTATAAACAATTTACAGTGCCATAAACTCCTAGATGCTAGACAGCTAAATATTCTTAACGTTAATCTTAATGACATAGGCTATTTTCTAGAGCTATTCTTCCCAATTACTCACACAATAGCATGGAAACCTTCAAGTTATCTTACTTTGGAGTGAGATAACTGAGAAATATCATTATTTTTATTCCCAGAATGGGCATGTAGAAGCCCAAGATCAGCTCCCATCAGGAATTTGAAAGGTAACTTGAAGCGCAGCTCCTTCCCTACTGGGAATCCTCTGGTTCCACAGCAGTTCTGGAGAGCATGACATGCAAAAGCAGAGAAATGGCTGCTTGGTTAATTTTTTTCTCATGTGTTTTCCAATAAAGAGGTCTTTTGTGCTGGATACATTCAGGTGGTTAATAATTAAGAAGAACCAAGAAAGTGGCCCATGTTGTTGCTCTGACTGACTCGATGACCAATATTTCTCATTCCCATTGTGCTTTGATTGTGATACTGTTGCAGTTTAAAAACACAGCAAAATCTTAGGAATTCTTGAAAACTCCACAATGCTGAATGAAGCTGTAACCTGTACATTCACTTAAATCCCACAAAATATATCCCACTAATTTGGATACACTGTTTTATGTTCCATTTGAGAGGCAAAATTATCTGCACCCTTAATTGTTACTTGCAACTAATAGTTGTAAGATGTTGGGTGCCGTGCTGCCGTGCCTGGCTCTGGCTTGGCCTAAGGCTTGGGGTTCGATGCCCGCAAGGAACAGCGATGTCGGTGCAAGGTTACTGAGGTTTGCGTGCCTCAGTTCTTCTGGCTTCATAAGCTGTGTGCAGCAAGCAAGTTAATGCTGTTAAAAGGCAGTAGCGAAGGCAAGGAGGAAAGAGTAGGACCCTCTCTATGGCTGCAGTCCAAGTTTTATTTCTCTGCCCTGAGGGAGCAGGGAGATAGAAGCTTGAAGGGAAGCCAAGCAGAGAGACCCTTTGTCACCCTCTGATCACAGGCTTTGAAGGGTTACAGAGAGAGCGAGGTACAACAAAGGTAACCAATTAGAAAATGATGAGACTTGGCAAGTAACTCATAGAAACATACTAGGGGAGAAACAACTTTAAACTAACCAATAACAGTATAGCTGGAGGGAATTTTAAAACAAGCTGACCTGTCCAAGCCCAGGAATACTGGAGGCTCCGGCACAGGGGAGGAGACGGGGTGTGAGTGGCATCCAAGGGGTGTAAGCCTTATGCCACAGATTTCCCCTTGGATCCGCCCTCAGGGGCAGAAGCCGGGGTGGGGAAATCCACCCACTCGGTGCCAGTTACACCAAAGGTGGGATGAATCACTGCAACAGTTGGGAAAGGTGCTTTCTGCACATTTGCTCTCATTTGTAGGCTCAGGTAGTATAGTCAAAAATGTCTGCTGCTCATTGGGTCAGGAAATGAGGTCTCTCTCAGTTCACAGGCAACAGTACTGGAATTATGAGTTGATACTACAGAGTGGGTAGTTTATACTCCAGCATAAATTAATAATTTCAAAAACTTTCAGCATTTTGCTTCAAGTTCCTTTTTCTCTTCTTGCTCTCTGTGACTGTTTTTAAATCTCAGGAATTTCATTACTTTCTGGTTTAGCTTGGTTCCTATAGCCAAATTCTTAATTCAGAATACCTCCATAAAGGAAGATATGTTTTGAAAGAACAAGAGCAATCCTAACATCAATTAGGGAAAAAAATGCACTTTTTTGGTTCTGGAGTGCTTCCAGATTTGAAACATGTTTTGGAATATTACATTTGCAATCTGCAATTTGTGATCATTTTAATCTTAGTTTTAGTAATAAAATTGTGTTTAAATCTGCTGATCACAGCTCAGGTTTGGTGCTGGCCTGGCTCCATGGCTGCCCCGATTTCATAGGTCTCCAGTATACCTCTTGTCTTCAGTCCCTAATCCCATGAAACAAGATGGTGACTTGCAGGTGACCCATGATGCCCTGCAGACCTGGGGACTGATCACTTCGCTCCTTCCTTCTGCCTCTGTCCTAGGAGGAGACAACCTGCTCTACAGACTGCAGAGCGCTAGTGGTTGCAGTACTGATGGAAATGCAAGTGAGACGCTGCAGATGCAGAGCTGGAAACCAGGGCTAAGATGCTGGTGGGCCGTGAGACTGTTGTGCATGGGACTGAGAGGAAAAGGGTGCTGGGGTGGACAGCAGGATATGGGAAGAGGCTATACAGGAGAAAAAACTCAAGGGAACAAGACTGTGATACTGTGCATTGCTGGATTACACTATGTGGTGATAGAGAGATAAGCCCGGAAGGCCGGAGAGACAGCCTCTTTCCTGGGCCCGGAGGTGACCCTGGGACTGTATCCAGGTCACCGGGGATGGGCGGAGAGAGGTTTGTGGCTTGTGGACAAAGCTGGACCTGTGAGAAGTAAAGATTGTAGTTTGTGACCTTACAGGGTATTGTTTACCTGTTACCATAATAGGCAATGTCTGTGCACTGCTCCAGGTGATAGGGAGACACTGTGGTGAGCATCTTTCCTGTTTACATGATGTTATATCCTGTTTTGTGGGGGTATTTAGGGAATTCGGACTGCGCAATAAACGATTTTGACTTTGCACCTCAAGGAGTGCGGAGTTATTGCCCATGCATGATTACTGCAGTGCACGAATGAAAAAGCTGAAGAGCAAAGGTGCAGCTGGGATGTCAGGCTGCATGGAGGTGCTGGATGAAGGGGAGGCAGACCATAAAAATTTGAACCAATTCCTATTGGCAGGCCCTTGATCACTACACAACTTCACTACTTCATTTTCTTCCGAAGTGTAGTTTGCCTCAAACGAGGATAATTTCCCCACACCGCCATTGATCCTGTTAATGTGGTTTTAGCAGCATTTCAATTACTTCATATCAGTAAGAGTTTGGGTTTTTTATGGAGTCAGACATCTTTTTCTGACAAAATGCAGAATTTATAGGTGTTTCCTTCATATAACTATGAAGTATACATATTACAAAGCTCACATCTGCCTCTTTTCAGCCTCATAGACTACACCGTTTCAGAGAGACAGGTGGTCCATAAGGAGTAACAGGTGTACCCCAAGTATTTCCACCTCCATGTTATGGGCAGCCTGTGCAAACACTGCGCTCAAAGCACTCCAATCATTTCTCCATCACCACTCACATACTTCACCATGATCCACCTGGGGTAGTAGCAGCTCCATGCATGTCATGCATCAAAGAAAATTTAGCATAGGACTAGAAGTGTGCAACAAAAAGAAAGTTAAAGGGGAAACACTTTCAGTTAAAAGATTAAATCCAAGCTAGGATAACAGTTTTAGAATAACCAGTCCATTAGGACTAATCAACAGTTAGATATGGGCAATGTTGGTAGAGTTTCATGGGAACTTGGTACCCTGTGCTTTGGTGTGTGCCTCCATTCTGTCCGTGCAGGGAAAGGCCAAACCAGGTAGTGCAGTAGAGTCTTCAGTACCCTCAGTACTCTTCAGAGCTGCACCGAAATGCACTGCTCTAGAGATGTGCAGGCACTACACAGAGGACAACTGTGATCCACTTAGTACGAGGCAACCAGGTGTTAGGGTAGCCAGAGACATTATTGCACCTTTTATCAGGAGAGAGACATCTGTGTCAGTTTGGACAGCTGCTGAATTTGTCTTTATTAGCATGGTCCTCAGCTTAGAATGACATCATCCTGCCTGCCTGGGCTGTGTGCACCAAGGCGTGGTCTGAGAACTTGAACCGAGTATTTTCAGATCGCCAAAATCTACTGTGCCCAAGTCTGGACTTACCTCAGGAAGATACCTTAACCCTTCTATGATTTCTCCTTCCCGTGGACATTACCCGGCTGCACAGAAAAGAGGGCAAAAAGATTCATTGGTGACAAGGGCAAAGACAGCAGAGGGCATGAGCTGGTGATATAAGTTCCTAGGGTCTGGTCTTCTTAATGGTGGTTTGATCTTAAACATATATATTGTCCTAGGAAGAGAGAACGGTACACAGAAGTTCCTCACTCTTATGACTTCCCCAGGCACTAAAATATGGTGTCTCCTTTTTCCAGGCAGCCCAGTTAAGGTTTAACTCTTTTTGACATAGTTTTGTTGTAAAGTATCCTCACCCACCAGTAGGAAGTTTATCGCCCTGAAGGTAAAATGGTAGATGTGAGTTTTGTCAGCCTGAGAAGGAAGTTGTTCCTGGATTTCTCAACTCATATGGCAAAACCTGGGCTATTGTATTGAAGGAGCTGCCCTAGCTTATGCATGAAATGAGGACTAACAACATGTTAGCTCTGCTGTCAACACAATGAACACACTGGAAAAATCCATGAGAAGCATCTTTTTATTTCTGCAAGGGCTAAGGGAAATGCCTCACTGCTTGGTCTGGTCAGCTGTGGACAACTCTGGTGCCGCAAGTCTGGGCACTAGGTAAAAGCACATAAAGTGTTCTAATACCTAAAGTCATGAGCAACTGCCGAAACCTTTTACTAGGTGTTGGAGGTACTTCCTCTGCCCACACAGTTGTCAAAAAGGAAAAAAAAAAAAAAAAAGGTGATGTTTAACTGCGGCATGTAAAGCATTTCTGCATCAGTGATTTCTCCTCCATGGAACACAGCAGGAAAGTCTTGGTGACAGACAAGCTTAAGCTTTTTTTTTTTTCCCCCTTCAATTTCCTGGCATTTGCAAATACAAGATAGGTCCTTAATGTTATATTAACATAGATTTTTATGTGTCAATTAACAGATAAATTCATTATGAAAACTCATTTAGGAAAGGGCTGACACCAGACAAAGCCTTGAGGCAGCTGTGGAGTGCTGGGATGAAACATCTGCTCCATCAAATTGCACTCAGATGCTCCCATTTCTCGGCTGTTCACCCCTGCTCCACAGCATCTCAAGCAGCCACTTACCTCCTGGGGACATACAAGTTCGGACGCAGACCCAACAAAGGCCAAATGTCTCCATCAATTCTCCCAGGCATAACCAGCTAAAGAAAGTTGTCAAGATATGCAACCCTTTGACATCATGAAAGAAAAAAATCTGTACTACATGCCATGTTCATTTTCCATGAGAGATTTGCTTTTGTTGACTTATTTACTCAGTATTGAATTTGACAACATCTCAAATATTGAATCTCCTTTTGGAACCCACCTATTTTCTATGTTATGGACCTCATTTGCTATTTTAGCTAATGCAAAAATGCCTTCCATTACTAGCCGTGTTGCTTCTCATGACATAATAGAAATTGACTCAGAAAGTAGCATATGCTGTTATCACCCATAATAGATCAGCCACATCTCAAGGATTGGAAGCCAAAATTACCATTTGTCATGTCTGTAAATTCAAATATAACATCTGTCCCAAGCTGAAAATTAATAAGATTCTATCTGTTTTTTATATATATGTGTATATATATATATATATATATCTCAAAGGCTTTGCTTTCACTACTGCCATAAAAGATTTTTCATTAGTATTTGTGTTAAAGTAATTCTCTGTGGGTGTTTAATGTTGCTGAAGAGCTCATCAGGCTGCAATTTGTAAAACATCTCCTTCTGCCTCTCTGCAGACTTTCCTCCACTTTGAGGTTCAGTGCTTCCAGACACACAGAGCTGGGAGAAGGTCCTGAGAAGCTGCTTTTCTGTCTCCCTGTCCCAAGGCAGGACCCACTAAACCATTTCCAACAGTTATTTCTTACAAAATAGAAGGCAACACTGAAATATTATACATTTATACATATACACATCCCTTCATATATGTCTAATGTATGTCAAAAATTCTTCCCTGTTGGTTGTTACCATTTTAGTTTTTGAAGAGCCGATAATTCAGAAAAGGGCAATTACTGAGGGTGAACCTTATCTGAACACTTTCAGAACAGAAAACTCCCTGACAGCAGTCAGAGTTCCATGCACATGCATGGCAGGATCAGACCTTTCATGAGTAGCTCATTTCTTACCCGTAGCTGGTAAGAAATTTTCAACCAGCACACAAGCTCCTTTTGAGGGTATATGGTGGGGATTTTTTTCCCAATTGTACAGACTTTTTTCATCCTCTGCCGCTCGTGTTTTTGATGAGGATTTCTTTTCGACAGCTATGGTTTCTAAACGGGACAAATTATGCGTCCACTTCTGCAAACCTGCCTGCAATGAACGCCTTTAGAAATCAGTGGAGCTTTCACATGGCAGATGGCTCCCTAGGATTGAGCTCTACATAATTTTGCGATATTTTAGCTGGGGATATTTTAGCGGCTTTTTCCCTATGCATGACAGCATGATTTGCTAGCTGCTAGAAAATGTCATCAGATCCTTTCTCATTCCACAGTGAAACCTTTGGATTTTTTTTTGAAAGAGCAAAAATGTTTTCTTTCCCAGTTGTACAGGACACTCCTATCCGATGAAAAATATTTCCAGATAAAAACAGTGACAGTAGAAGGGTAGAAGGGTAAACCAGCCATGTTGTGATTCAAAATAGATGTAAAGCCAAAAGAAGGGGGAAAAGGTTTTGCTAAAAGCCTTTAAACAAATGTTCTATTATTGAAAATGCTTCCATCTCCTAAAATCCTTGTGGAGGACTTTCTAATTATTTCATTTGTGGTGTCATCTGATTTCGCCAACAATGCAATAAATGCAAAAATATGATAAATTCAGCAAGTTTAGCTTTTTTGCATTTGTTCAAAAAGGATGAATTCAATAATTACTGCATGTCAGTCCACATCTAGACTGCCTCCTACAAAAACACAGCAAAACAAAAAAAAAAAGTTGCTGCAAACCTCTCTCTATTTTGCCAGCATTTGTCCCAGCCCCAGAAAGAATTAATTCACTATCCCTGGCCAGGCCTATATCTGCACGCAGAGATTGCAGTGGATTATTTTACACTAGTTTTGCCAATGGACTCTGCAGGGAATATTCTCCTTCAAGCTGGTCACACAACGGGTTAGGGGTAATAAGATGTTTTCTAGCCGGCTACTATAGTGCTTAAAATGGACTTGTATGTCCAACAGATGTTTAAATTCAAAAGACCTGTCAGTGAGTGAAGTAAAGGTTACTTGGCTCCCTGGGCAGTCCATAGAATGAAATAGGAGCCCTATTTAGACTGTTTACATTTCCCAGTGTGTCATTCCCATAGAAGATACATGTAGCTATGGCTTACCATCTCTGGCTAGTAAGAGGATTCTACTGTCTTTTTTTTGGCATTTTTTAAAAAATCTAAGCATCTATGTCTCTATTCTGAAGCAAAGCAGATATTCTAAATACATCTCACTCCATCCTAGAATTTGTAGTCTGTAATATCATTTACAGCATACACAAATACACAACTCCTTTTGTATTTTTTTCCATTCTGATCTTGTGAATAATTATTCCTTTCCAAAGTTTCCACTTGTTTTCATAAGGCATTCCTTCTTCTTTGACCCTTCAGTATGATGGCTATTCAACAAAATTAAAATTAATGTGGCTTTCTTGTTTCCTTCTTTACACAACAGTGTAATCAATAATATCATCTGACTTCAGGAGACAGGAACTGTTAGTTAACCTTCCTCGCCGCTCTTGGCTGAACAGCTGCCTGGCATTGCAGCATGTAAGACATTGTAAATTACAGAAAAATAGTGTCTATCTTCAAAAATATGGTGATACAACAGTCATTTTAACAGCAGGATATTTTGATTCATTGTTCACATTCACTGTTCACATAATAAACACTTCAAGATTTGAGTTTGGGCAATTGAAGAGGCGTTTTTTTGTGCAAAATAATTCTTAACCACTGTACCAATGGTATTCTGAGCCAGACACTTGATCAGAAAGGTGTGGAGCCTTGGGAGACTATTCAGACTCCCATCTGAGATCTCCATGCAAATTTCATGTGCTGCTCTGCCTGAGCATAGAAATATAAATGGGAAAAATCCTCACAAAGAAAACAGCAGTAGGCATGATAAGGGATCCAGCAGTTTTGTTTGTTTCTTTTAAATGACATTGTATCAAATGGACAAGAAAAAGTTGTAAGAAAGGAGAATGAATAAAAAAGAATTTGCTTTGGCAGTTGAGAATCATGAATGTGATTTGCAGCTGGTAATCAACATAGCCAGGGAGGAAGAGTGCTCATTATTGCACCAGTGACAACAAGTCAGTACGGAAAGAGTTAATAAGACCACATTTAGAAAATTAGGGAAATGAGACATTAAGGAAGCACTCTAAGGCATAACATGCAAAGCCATTTTTGCTAATCAAAGAGGCATTGCAAACTTGGCTGACTTTTGCTTTAATGAAAGACTTTCATTTTTGTCCAGCTCCTCCACAGAGTTCAAAACTGCGTAGCTGAACTCTAAATTGTCTAGTATTTTGTGTTGAAGGTCCGAACTTTTTTTGTCAACAATCAATGGATTGTGCATTGCCATTTTTCAAACTTTGTTCAGCCAGTGTAGTGGTGCTTACAATCACAGACTTGTAGAGCTACGTTAGTTCATGAGGATGAAAAGAGAATTAATTTTGCTACAGGATTACCACATCCAATTTAGCATTTGTACAAACTTACTGAACCAGAGCAGTAACTTTCTTTATACATTCATTTCAAAATATTCCCATTTCCTAAATATACAATCACTATATTTTGGAGGAACCTGTTTATTTTCATCTAAGTAGAAACCTACACATACACATGTACAATATTCTAGAAACAGGCAGTCTCTTGGTCTCCTTTTATAGCCTGAAAGATAAGTTACATATTGGACTATAACTTTAAAACTGATATATCCATTTAAGTTTTTTTCTGCCAGGGTCCTTAAAAAGTTAGTCTAACTTACATGAGAATTCAATCACAAAGGAGAGAAAATAAGGAATATTCACTATCAGAGGTAGTGATTTCAAAATTGTCATAATTTTTACAGTAATTTTTTTGTGGAGTCAAATCCGGAATAAAGGCAATAGTGTTGTCTTCTCCAGTCTGAGATTTGAGGGGAACTAGGTCTTACCATGGCAGAAAAGGCAGAGCATCCCTGAGATCAGTTCATTGGCATCAAAAAACATCATCAAAAAGGAGCTGAATTTATGGATTGAACCCTTAAGAGGAGTTGATGTGCCTGAGATATTCCCTGCCCTGCCTCATAGGTGAATTCTGACAATACCCAACAGCATCCCAAATCAAAGCTGGTTAAAAAGAGGGTAAGTATGTCAGAACAAATTAATTCTTATATTTTATTCTGGAAAAAACCCTTTGTTTTCATTCTTTGAGAAGGGATTGGGCAGGGGAAAGAAACTGTTTTGATTAAAAAAGCCCCTTGTTCCACCAGTTATACTGGTTTGATACCTGAAACATGAAAGTGAAGTGGTTTTGGTTCACCAGTAACAGAAAAAATATTTAGTTTTTATTTGCATTTTTGTACTATTAATTAAAGGGATGAACATTTTAAAATACTTTTAGTAAAATTTCATGTTAATTGCAAGATAATTTTTCACTGGGGAAAATATCTTGATAGAATGTTGCCAATTTAGCCTGATGTAAATGAGAATTAAATCTTTCCATGATGCTAGAGAATAACAATGATGTAAATGAAATTATAATCTACCTGGGAAAAGCAAGTTTAATTTACGGGAGATAAGAGCCTCAGTGGCTGTTCAGCTGAAAACCCTTAACATCCTTCCAAAGGCTCAGCCTGAGTTGCATCTGATGTTAGCTGCTTACAAGATCCAGATTTTAATTCAGAAGATGGAGCTGTCTCGACCAAAACTTCTGTGGTGTTGCGTTTCCAAGTTGTTACCCATTCCAGGAGATGCTAACATAGGCAGATTGTGAATGGCTGACACTCTTTCAATACTTTGCTGTTTCACAAACTTAAACTGAGCTGAGCTTTTTTTTTTTTTTTCATCATCCATTAATGATAAACAGCAACTCGGTTAATTAACCCATGTATTTCATGGACTGTCAATATCGAAAAAAGGTGAGTTTTGGTCCGTATTTTGCACCCAGTTCTTACTAACACTTGAACAACAGACCTGTAAAGTTTCTCTACTTCTTTGATAGTGACTTTGAAGAACGCACAGCTATGCTTGTACTCTATCACCAGGAATGAAATGCAAAATAAAAATCTTCTTAATCTAAGAACAGAAACAATGCTCTATTTACACTAGATGCTTATAACAATAACATTGATTATGTAATCATGACTAATATTATTGATTCCAATAATTTGTTAGTATTTAAGGAGATTCCTGCTGAAAACTCTCTGCATTCAATTTGTGTTTGAAAATGTTTTAAAAAGCTGAACTAAACCTAAACAATGAACTCTATGGGTATTTCACTGACTAACCAGACTTATGACTTGCTATCTGAGAGAAACAAAAAACAATTTTATGAAACAGCTTCCTGATAAAATTGCAATTTCATTATTCTCAAAATACTCAATCTATTGATTCTGAGCAAATGTACCATGAAAAAAGTAAAAACAAAATTGATTTGTTCTTTAATTGGTTTCATTTACTATCCTATTCAAATGCATTGAATATCATGCTATATGTAAGGGAGACTTAATATAACATAAAGTCCAAACAAAATATCTAGAATGATAACTGGAATCTCAAGAATGTTTACAATTTGAAACAGAGTGTTTTTTATTTTGCTAGAATGATATTATTGAGATTAGAATACAATAACACTAGATAGACTGCCAAAATAGATTGCTTCAACCAGCACGTACTAAAGATTTCTGGAATTTCTATTCAATGAGAAATACCAGAATTTCAGCTCTCCCCTTCATTTAATTCAAAGGAGAAAAAAAAAGAAATTATTACTCAAAAACTTGAATGGCACTGTGTAATAATGGAAATTAAAAACTATGAAAAAATACGTAGATGTTAGGAAATATTGGTCTATAAGGTTGCGTGAAGACGGATATTTCTTACTATATTAACAAATCTGCATATGTGCATATGTTAAATAAAAATAAGGAATTTGGCCTGACAGTTAAAAATATTGGGGGGTTCATCGTCTGTATTGTCTTAACTTGAGTGTATTTATCACTTCTATGAGGGCACATAATTTATACCTACTCTTCACTTGACCCGAGCCACTAAAGCAAACGGATTACCATCAGTTCAAGTCAGTTTATACAAAGACCCTTTTCACTGACAATGCACTGCTCCAGCACAATAACCTAACAAAGGCCCCACATAAAAGACTTTGTAGTGTATTTTTAGGATACTTCATATAATTTTGATCTACTTCAGTGTACTTTGCATACCTTCTCTGTGTTGATATTATTTGAATTTTAAGTACAATGGACTTTGTATAAAACTACAGAGGAATGAAATAGGGAATTAAAGAAAAAAAAGAAGAATCCCTTCAATGCTTTCATTTGTGGTCAGTCACCACTGTACTTCCTCTCATTTCTTTTGAGATTTGTAGCCAAGCCGAGATCTACGGCCATCTGTTTTTAATCTCTATTCAGGATGATAGTCTGTGGATCAATGAACTCTAGCCACAGTCTATAGAGAAACTGCAAATCTTTCTGGGATAATTTCCAGAGGATAATAATATTCTCAAGGGACTTCTTTTGCCTTCCTTATCTCCAGCTACAGTATTTCATAAAAGAATGGTATCATAACCGCCTGTTTCAACAATTGCTTCTATCATGATGCATTATTGCCAGAGAGCTAAACAATTGAAGTCATAAATCTTTGAGCTTTTAGCTATGCTACTGCTGCCCAAAGGAGATTTTGTGAGACACAAGTGAGCTAAAGAGAGTCAAGTGACTAAATGCAAGAGGGTGAAATGGGACAGAAAAGCTTTCCTTCTAATATATTGTCTGGATTTTCTTGCAGCAAAACATAGCATGAAATAAAGTTCCTTCACAAGTCTGAAATTAAACAGGGTGCACTTGCTTCCACCAGACACCAACCATACTGACAGAAACGAGTAATTCTACTACTGTACATTATGTTGAGAAACAAATAGCAGCAGAAAATAATAACTACTGGTTCCTGTCCTGGTGCTCATTGACTTGGCATCTGCTGAGAATAAGATGCACAAACACATATGCTAAGAAGTGCTAATCTCGCACAGTTCAGCCGCTGAGCACTCCCTACACACACTTCCGTGCACAACCTGCAGCCATCCTGCCAAAGCCAGAAAACGCCTGGCTTTGTAAACCCCTGACAGGGTCTGCACTGCTGCTGCTTCTCCCCTCCTCATACTGAGGAAAAAGTGGAGAGATTATCTGGGACTGAAGGAGGTACAGGTTCCCCACTCCCAAACCGAATTAACTGCAGTACTGGTGGACAGAACAACACTCTTCTCAGAGCTGGCTGAAATCGCCTGACTCTAAAGGGTCATTACCACATAAGTAGGTCCATTCCTTGCAGAGGGGCATGAGGCCATCACAAGTCAGCCCAACAAACTGCTCCAAAGAAAAATAAATAAGCAGCAGTCCTTAACCCTTAGCTCTCCTAAATGTGCATGGTTATTTCTTTCAGAAATCTGTCTGAAATGAAATTGGCATAAATGCAGGAATTCTTTCTGATCTGAGATTCAGGCATCCTATCTGAATTGCATCACTGCACTTAAAAATCACATCCTTGTTGATGTGAATATCCGTCTTTTCAGATTATTGTTATAAATGTCATGTAAGTTGCAGCATTCTTAGCTCTCTTGAGAAAAAAACTAAGCTGATCATTCTTTCAGATTCTTGCAACATTTTTTTAGGATGTTGAGATTCTACATTTTAAATATGAACAGCTGAATTCTCCCCTTAGATACATAAATGCAATTCCCATTGAAATCAATTAAAGCTGTCTTGAAATCTCAAAGTACCCTGAGCTTTATATCCATTTATATCTTGGAAGTAATTGGACATATATCATGAGAATTGTCTAATGGAAAGATGAATCACCCCCAGTTCACTATCTGGAAGGAGAGTTTGGATACTTGATACACAGCTTTTCACTTCCTGTAAACTTTCAGAACCACAGCTTCTCTCTACACCTCCATTTGTAGAAATTATTTCCATTTCATGGTGCTAATCCTCTTTTTTTGTGAGCTTTATATGGATTTCCTGCCAAGAAAGGAAGAACTATGGGGAAAAAATTTAGTTCTTAAATGAGTCTACTCTCATATAAAATATTTCTATGCTACAATATTAAGGGGAACATTTTAAAGCAAAACAGACTTTATAAGAAAACAGCAAGGCTATGGTATTAACCTGAGAAGTATTTACAAGGAAATTTACTACAGTGATGGAAATTCCAGTTGTTCAAGACTAGTGCTTACCCCATCCAAGTCAATAGACTTGTCACTGATTTTCGTGCTGGACAAAATTTCACTCTGCTCAAGGTCTGGAACTTCTCTCTTGCCAGTGGAATCTTTAGAGCATGTGAGGAAAAAAAAAAGAAATGGAAATTTCTTGCAAAATATGATTTCAAGAGTACATAGAAACCCTGATAAGCATGTTGCTTATTCTAAAATGACTTTTTAAACTCTAAACTGTCTCTAGTTTCCATTAAAAATAATGACACCATTGTACAAAATACTCCAAATTAATTGCAAAATATTTTTTCTGAAGCAATTTCTGAGATATTATTTTCATTGTTTAAATAAATGCATTTTCTTGGTTTTAACAACTTTAATTCCGATTGAAATAAAGTTAGGCTAGGGCGGAAAATCCATGTTTAAAGACCTATCTGGCTGGAAGATATAGGTACAGATCAGAAGCTAATCAGAAGCCCTTTTAGATAGCCTGTGTGAAGCACCGTTCTTGGGAAGGGGAGTGTGAGGATAATGGGGAGGCAGCATCTGGAGCCAAGGACCAGGGAAAGCAGCTTTTGTGTTTTCCTTCTGTTTCTACTACAGACCTAGTTAGCTTTGGCTTTACATATGAAATTGCCTTCCTGACCCTACTTTTAACAGAATAGCCATAAACTTTTAATTAAGAGGCAATCTGAAAGAAACAGCATATTTTCGTAGAGTAATATTCTCTTGCTGGCAGCAGATAAGGCATTTACTGGGATAAGATTTATCTTCAAAGCAGGCGATATCGATCACATCAATTACAATCACAGCATTATTTCTTTTACCAGGTGACTGACGGTGAAGCAATGATCTTGATCGATGGATGTCAGTACACAAGAGAGACAGCGGTTTAATGCATTTTTTCAATAGCACACCTCTGAACAGTTCAAGTCATAACTGCCCCTTCTGGGCGTCAGAAAACTAGGACAATTTTGAAATAAGAAAATAATGGATATTTCTTCCATTGAACAAATTTTCCATTTGAAATACCATAATTAGTCTATTTCTTAATCAACAGGCTTATAAGTACTAAATTACAATAATTTTAAATTATTTCAATATTTTTTCCTAGAAATAAAACTATTTCACTAATAAAGTATAATAGAGAATAAAGAATACTTTGTTTCTACCTTCAGCCTCAGAATTTCACCCAAGATTCATGAAGTGTTTCTATGAACGCAGAGTATTCCTGCTGCAATCACCTACTTGTGTCTTTTTGGGTGTTGACTTCATTTGTCCACAAATTACGTACTGGCACTTCAAGTTCTCCTCTCCTGTGGATATGAGAATCTCAATTATCTCTTAAGATCAGTGAGGAATTCTGTGTGTATCTAAGAAGTGTAGGATCTCCCTTCTAATCACTTCTTAGGGTACAGCCCTGCCTAATCCTACTTGGTTATCCATTTGCTCTTTAAAAACACTCACAGTTCATTCATTCTTTCTCAACATATAAAGAAAGTATGTGAAAATACAATTCTTGAAAGAAAGGTGAGAAAACTCAGGTTTCTTTTATGCTCGCCAT
Source organism: Eulacestoma nigropectus (assembly GCA_013397775.1). Lineage (NCBI taxonomy): Eukaryota > Metazoa > Chordata > Aves > Passeriformes > Eulacestoma > Eulacestoma nigropectus. The sequence goes on along the minus strand of VZTE01004915.1, from coordinate 78,869 downwards.
TTTGTTCTGAAAGTTGTAGGCAGGATATCCTATTCAACAAAAACGGTAAGAACTCTAGCTATGGCTCCCTTACTCCTTTTCATATTTTTTTTTTTTCAATTCATTTTATGTCTTGCTCCTGAGGACTTGTTATATCTCACAAATCATGGGATCTGCTCTAAATATTGTGGTCCATTAGCTTTACAAAGTTCTGGGCCTTTCTACCCTGAACAAAATGATACAATAATATTGGGTAAAAGTGATAAAACATTTTTATATTTATTTCTACTTCTTTAATTAATTTCCTGGATTTAGAAGCTATGGAAAAATATTTTTTTCCTGTGGCCTGTTAGATATTACAGTGAATTGGTAGCCTTACAGAAAACATCAGAAATTATACTCATATCTATTTTCACAAGTTTATTTCGTTGGATTCAAGTCCTTCAAAAAAAACCAGATGTAGAAATAAATAAAGCATTTTTAAGTTTGGAAAAAATATTTTGCAACATAGGGAGCATGATAGGTCTGCCACTGCCTGCCAAATGTAGATTTGTGCTGTGGGTACCTAATGAAACAGTCCTGCTAACTCAGTGCTTATATTCCCTAAGCAGGTGACCAAGAAGGATAAGGGGCTTTTTAAGACCTCCAGAGGCAGGTCTTTTCTGGCAGGCTGAGGTATCTAATGACCTCCTCTCTGGGGGCCTGAAGGGGAATCTGAGGTTTCCTTTTGATTATACATCATCATCTTTGGTGACCCCCTAGCCCAAATACTGCATCCCTCTTGCTCCTGCTGTAAGGAGGAGAGGACAAGGGCAGGGACAGCAGGCATGAGCTGGCCTTTTGGCTTTCACGAGGCATTTTCTTGGCTCACATCTTGCTCTCTGGTTCTACTCTGGTATCAACCCCAGCTGGTGCGGGCTTGTGTTGTTTAGCTTTGCTACCGTGGGGTATAGGGATGGACTGAAGTTTGGGCATGACATGAGAAGATGGGATACAGATGAGAATGGAAATGGAACTTGCTTTCTATTTTTAAACCTGTCTTTGCTGCCTTGGTCGATAGGATTGGCCATGTCCGTGTTTCGGGGCCCCGTGGGGGGACAGGAGCGAGCTCTCCCCGTGGCGGGCCATCCCTCAGCAGCGCAGGGACGGGGCTCCTGCCTTGGGGCTTGGGCCCAGCCCCGGAATGCCGCGATCACCAGCCCAGTCCGGCTGCTCCCAGGCGCAGGGCTGTGTGCGGGGGTGCCGGGACGGGCCCCCTCAGCTCCCCAGCTGCCCTGGGGCGGTCTTGTCCCGGCTGCCCGGCCTTGGCCCCGGCGGGCTCTGTGCGGGGCACGGGCCCTTCCTGAGCGCCGAGCCCCCGGCGCCGCCGGGAGCCGCCCCCGCTCCCCGCCCGGCCCCGCACTGCGGGCCCGCTGCGCCCTTCCTTTGAGTAAAGCCATCATCACAACCATTCGGTTGAGTCAGCTATCAAACCTCTTAATTCCCAAATCCATACCATGGGTGATTCAGAAAGGACAATTAAAAAGCCAGGGAACGGTCTCTATGTTTTTTTTATTCTGAGCTTCATCAGCCCGGAGTGCTGCGTGCTGTCCGCTTCACTAAAAAAAGCCTCGATGTACAAATTGCAATGGTGTTTTATAGATGCCTGCTTGGCTTCCCCTCCTCTGCCCCAGACAGTCAGAAAATGTTTTCTTGACTATGAATCACTATTTTATTTATTTTATTTTATTTTATTTTATTTTATTTTATTTTATTTTATTTTATTTTATTTTATTTTATTTTTTCTTTTTTTTTTATTTTTCTTTTTATTTTGTGTTACTCTGACTGTAGATTTAGGGCTGGATTGAAAATAATCATGGCATAACCACAAGAAAGACAATGTCAATGAGACAGTCACCTTGTGCGAGATCAGCCCTGACTTGCTGTGAGCTTAACCACCCTTCTCCTGGGCAAAGTAAAGGAGCAGCAGGGCTTGGGAATGAGCCAGCTCCATCACAGCTCTGTTACTATGCCAGAAAGCCTAGAACATAACCCTCCTCAAGACTGGGACCAAGAGTTCAGTCTCACCTTGCCTGTCAAAGCCAAAGAAGATAGTACTTATACTTGCAATTAAAGTGGACACAATTCTGCATTAATATCTATTAATTCTGGAGTAACAAACCTAAGAGTAGAGTGACTAAAACAAAAGTCACAGCACGATTAATCTGAAATTAATTTTTTGTTCTCATGTTGTCCTCCTGGCTGCTCAAAAACAAACTAATATCACGCTAATGTTCCTTTTAATAGACACTGCATGAAACTCGCCTGTTCACACCCTGCAGTATCTGAACACGAACCTGGCCCAGATCGTATGTTCTGCATCTCCATCTGTGCTGGTGGGTCAAACTGCTCTGTGAAAAGAGCTCTCCAATATCTCCTGGTATTCAGCTAAACTAGCAAGAATCTGAAGTGCCAGAGATTTGGATTGAATTCAGCTTTCATTTTGATTCAAAAAAATCCAGACAAACTCACAACTGAAAACCTTCCTGTCTTTCCCAGGTTAAAAAGGAGGGTGAGTTGGAGTAGTAGGTGGGAAGGCCTTTGCTCTCTCTGCTGGAGCAGAGAGGAACATGGTGCTAGAGCAGCAGGAGGGGGAGATGCCTCTCATGCCTGGAGTGAAACTTAGCAGACTGAAATTCCCCCAAAAGAGGGGATCTGGTCCACAACAGAGGTCCCTGGCTGTGCTGTGTCCAGTGTGTGGGCCTTTGTGAAAGCTCTTTCTCTCTTGTTCTTCACCCCAGACAATTCATGATGCTCGCTGGATAGCATTAATGGAGTCGTGTTTCCTTGCATTTTCCACAACTGCCTGTTTTTCTACTTGTCTCTCCTTTTCCGTTTCCTGTTGGCACTGCATCCTAAACTCCTAACCTCTTACACACATGCACTGTCTTTTTTCACTTGCTGGGGGAGGTGCTGCACAATGAGATCCATGTAGTGAGAGTTCAATTGCTACATGTCAGAGCACGGCATATGCTAGCCAGTTTTCTCACCCACACCCCTCTCCGTGGGATTTCTCAGCACATTTGCTTCCCAGCTCCTGCACTCAACATGTGCTGCAAAGTGTAGTGGAATATCCGGGTCTGAGGCCCTGCAGTGTTCAGGAGGACTCTTCCTGACTTGTATTAATATTGCTGCCAGTGAAATCTGTGGCATTTTGATTGCTTTGGAGCTCCAGTGCTGAAAAGCATTTCTTTCTGCCTACCCATATGACTCTCCTTTCAGCTTTTTGTCTTCACATGAAAGAGAGGGCAAAAAAAATCTTTTGATGTTTTTTGAGAATATTGCAAGATATTCTCATGAAAACACCATTTCATTTGCTCAGGCTCTTGTTCGTACAGACTTTCATGACTTCCAGGATTGACTATTTTAATTTGTTCCTGGTGGTGTTCCAGATTGTTTGCTAAACTGGCTGCAGATGGTTTTGAATGTTGCTGCTGCCAGAATTGTTACTAGGACTTGATCTGCAGATCATATTTCTCCAGTCTCACGTTCCCTCTACCCTGGTGCCTGTTAAGCAGCATATGGCTTTAAAATTCTTTACTGACTTTTAAAGCTTGCACTGGCCCTGATTCTTTTTACCTTCCTGGCCTTGTAACGCTTTAGACTTTGGCTTAGGCTCATGGCTTATCTGATGTAATGGCCACTGACAGTTCAGAGCCAGCATCGAAAAACCAGGGTCGAGTATTGCTTTGGGTTTTGCTCCTTGTCATACTTTTCTTTCAGTGAAGTGAAGGAAGTGAGTAGATTTTTTGCTTGTATTGCCTAATATTCTAATGATTACGCCAAGCTTTACACTAAGCTTTTCTACAGAGATTTACACACAGATGCAGATGCACACGAAGTCAACATATAAACAGTATGCTCCTCCTTTAAAATTCAAAAGTGCGGACAAAAGAAGCTTGATTTCCAGCTCATGTACTAGAGAACTGGTCTAATAAATTCTGGAGAGCCACTTCCTGATGACACTAGGTGAAGAGGGATAGGTCCTTGTATGTGCATGGCATGGAAAAATTTGGGAACATCACCTTCTCTTATTTGCCTGCCCTTCAAATACTTTGATTACTGAAAGCTGAGGAGTGTCACTCAGCTGTCTATCAGCTTTGTGTTGCCTCAGCTGAAAAGGAGGTGTGCAAGAACACTGCCTTGCATGGCTATATTTCGTTACAGTGTTTGGTTGTCCCCCTGACTAGTGAGACCCTACTGCTGGTTTTGATCCCTGCCAGATGCAGAACAAAGGACAACAGAAGGGGACTGGGTTCTTTTCATCTGTTACTGAATGTGCTCATAGAATTGTTATTAATGGTAGTACAGCACAAATACGCAGTGGGTAAAATTTTGTATTTACTGAAATCTATGGGAATTTTCTTGGTGGCTTTATTAGAGCCCAGGCTTTAAGGAACAAGTTTGGAAGCAGAGTTGGCTTGGATTGCAAGGTTGGCAAGTGCATGGAAAGAGTTCTTGCTGTCAGTAACTTAAGTCAGGATTGCTCTGGGGGTCACTGGGGTGCAATCAGGGGTTGCCATAGGTTTAGATCCCCTTCCAGAAAGCCACTCTGCAAGCCCAGCCACTGGTATTTATTCTTCAAAGGTTAGTTCAGGGGGAGTTCCTGTCCTTGTACTCTCTTTGAGACCCTCTGGACACAGTCTCCATCTGGAAAGAATTCACAGTGCTCCCTTCTGCTCTCACCTCAATCTGCAAGGCCACACCAGGACCCCAGCGCATCCCACTCCTTTACCTTCACTGACTGCAATGCAGTTATTTCTGAGAAGATACATATGAATTTCTTTTGGCCTGAGTAGTTCTGAATTGACAGATCTCTTTTTCTTCTTAGACTCCCCAGTCTGTCTCTTGGTGAGGTCCTATGTATTTTGTACTTACTCCTTTTTATTCTGTCTTTCAACAAAGTAGAGAGTAGAACACAGGTTGTACTTTCCCTATGGAAAACCATGCCAGACTTTTTTGCTTCTTTCACTTCTTTCAGAATTGACCATAGTTTCAGGTTACATAAATTTCTAGAAATGAAAATTTAAAAAAGGGGGGGGAAAATTTGATTAGGGAAAAGGGGGAAAAAAAGGGGAAAAAATAAAAGAATTTGAAAACTTATGTCCACTGCCATTTAATTTGAATGTATTCTGTCTGTTTTGCTTTTGCGTTGTTCTGTCAAAAAAAAGGGGGGGGGAGGGAGAAGAGGGAAGAAAGAATGGACATATTAGCACTTCTTCATAAAAATCCTTTTCTCAAGAGAGTTGTATATTTTATGAAAGAAAAAGTCAAAGTTCAGATTACTTTTTGGATCATAGAATATGTTAAATTTATTCCTGTGTGGTAAATTCATCAAGGGAGAATTGTAGTACTCTATAAAAAGTTAGAGTGCCCTAGTAAGGTTAGAAAGTATTGGAAAGCAACTGTAGCTATAAGGCAGGGAACACAAGGCAAAAGACATGGAAACTCATTAAAGTTCATGACAATTTATTGCCATGATATTGAGGCCAGATGACTTATGAAGTCCCTGGGTATACAACCAGGTCAGTGATAAGTAGAAATCAGGAGTTACTTTTCTCCTGTGTGTGCATTTTAAGACTAGCATGAGAACATGACACAGGGGACTACAGTCAGCTATTTAAACAAGATGTTGAGCAATTAGGAAAAAAGAGTTAAGGAAAATTAGGAAAAAGAGTAAACAAAATTTTCTGAGAGCTAGAGCAGTTATTTTCGCTTCACAGACTGGAAGCACAGTGTGTTTATTCAAGTGAAAAGGTAGATGTTGAAGTAATCTTTAATCAAACAGATATGGCCACAGCAAGAGTTATGGCTGGAAGCTCTGGCCAGATGAAGTCAGACGAAAACATGAAACAGGCCCTGAGCAGCAATGGCAAGAAACTACTGCAACACAATACCGAAGAAGCCCAGTGATACTGCCTAAACAAGTCTGAATGCTTTTCTGGAAGACTTGTGTTCACACAAGTTTTACTTTAGTCACACATATTACTGAGTTCACTCACTGTGTGGACACTGGATACAATGCTGTGCTCTGGAATGTTCAGGAGAAAGAAAGAGATGTTGGCTCATCCTTACCTTAAACTTTAGCAGACTGGGAGATGACTTTCTGGATCAGGCCAGGTTTCTGTTACAGCATGCTTCACACAGAAAGGTGGAACAATAACCCCAAGATATTACTTGTCTTTGTATTTTAAGGGGGAAAACAATGAATATCAATATTTTTACAGAACTAGTTAAAATGCATTTCAGCAGATCCTTTTGATTCCTTTGACTGAAATTAAATTTCTTAACAATGCCAAATAAAATTGTCTAATTTTGATTTATTTACTTGAAAATGTTAGTTCAGGACTCAGAGGGACTTCAATTCCTCACAAGAACTGTAGTTCAAATGCAGCGTCCCATTCTTCCTCTATGGTTTGGGTCCCCAGTTCAATTGGACCTGGTCTGATGTTTCAGCTTCAGGAATGTCTATGGTGTAACTCAGACAAGGAAGCTTTTGCAAAAAAGAACTGGGGCATGTATTATCTGAACTAAACCGCCATGAGACATTTCTTTGACTTTTGTGACCATGAGGTAAGGTCTAACTGATCTGGTCTGAAGTGTTTTAACCAGCCAAAATGTTTTTCTTGGAGTCAGTGTTGCCCAGTGAAGATTCAGAAACTTCAAGGAATATTATTGTTTCCTTGCAGTTAAGTTCAGTTTTGCAGAAAAAGCATTTTATATGAGAAAGCATTTGTGAAAATTTCCTGACTAGTTTTATTTAAGAACTAGAGAACCAGCTCTTAATTGAAAGGGGGAGAGTGCCAAATATTAACACCCCCAGGGACAGCAAAACTGATTAAATATGTGTCTAATGTTCTGTTTTTAATCCAAAGGAAACTGCTTCGATGGCATACATGTTGTTTTAAGTTTTTTTCATTTTCTTGAAAAAGTGTCTAAGTGAAACAGCATGTTCTTTATGCTGGGGTCCCATTCCCTCGGGTTACTCTCATTGTGCTCACAGTGCATAAGTGCTGCTCTTTCCTCCGAGCAAGTAGACGCGCCAGCAGCGTGAGGGCTAGAAATAACAGTGAGGGAAACACTGCAGTGGTCCTTGTGTGTGCCTGACTAACTGCTGGGTTGTGAGCTGCAGGGATTGGAGACCTGAGCTTTCTTAAAATTGTTCTCCATTGATGTATCCCTTCCTGAAGTTACAGCTCTTATGAACAGCTGCACTTGATGATTAAAATGAATGGTGGGACACTACAAATGGCAAAGTTTTGCTGCTGAAAAATCCATCTCTTTTCAAAATCATAAATTCACAGACTGGCTGAAATTGGCAGGACCTCTGGAGGTCATCTGGTTCAGTTCACCCTGCTCAAGCAGGGCCACCAGAGCCAGTTGCCCAGGACCATGTCTAGATAGTTTTTTAATGTCTCCAAAGAGGGAGACTTCACAGCCTCTCTGGGCAATCTGTATTAGTGCTTGGTCATCCTGACAGCAAAAAGTGTTTCCTGCCATTGAGAGGTAACTTCTGGGGCTTCACTTTGTGTCTATTTCCTCTGTTCCTGTCACTGGGCACTGCTGAAAGGATCCTATAGACATTGATGAGCCCTTGCTGAACTTCATGAGGACTTCTTTATAAAACTAAGTGTTACCTGATAATAATCTTTGCTATTCAGACACAAATTACATTAAAATAGAGTGGATAATTTTAATAGAATCATTCTGATTCTGATCTTTTATCAACACTTACTATTTATGTATTCACCAGCAACACTATCAGAGTCATTAAAGTATCCTACTTCCTGCCATACCAGATTGACCTTTTCTAGAAAATATCCATATTGTTGATCATATGCTTTAGCAATGATGAAAATCTAAAGAGGTGGAGCTATTGAGGCTATCCTTAACTCTGAAATAACATTAGCAAAGCCTGCAAATCTCTACTGCCAAGAGAAGAAAGAAAACATCTTGATTTTTATCCTTTGACTTACTACCGTTGCCACACATGCTAAGAGCACAATGTGCCATCTCTGAGAGAAAACCCACATCTCTGTAGTACAGGCCTTTAACTTACAGACAGTGTTCAGATGGTCTATTGCAATACAGCCAGGTGACTGAAGGAGATATGGATCACAGACAAGATTGCCTTGGTAGCTCTAGCTTTTCAATGCTTTTAAGTTTGTAGGATGAGTTGTAGCAATGTTACTGTAATATCATCTGTTTTAGTGCTTATTAAGCTGCATCAAACTGCATGATTTTTCTTGAAAAACATTTCTTATTTATATGTATGTGCATATACAATTTCTTAAAATTAAATTTCTAACATGAGCAGCTGATATAAATCTAGGTGCAGTGCCATACACTTTATGGTACTTACTTCCCAAAAAGGCCGATGAAAAATTGTAATTCTGACAAATATATTTGCTTCGGTGACGCTAAGGCTGAAAGATGTCTTTATAATCTGGTGTTAAATATCATTTAAGAAAAAATTTCTCATCCAAAAGTCGTGTGCAAATGTAGGCAAAGGTTAAATCAAATCTGAACTTCTTTTACAGTACAGAAATGCAGAGCTGAGGTCACATTAAAACCACAATTCAATTCTGTAGACAACATCCTGAGAAAAAGCAGAAATTCTGAGAAAAATTCATCCATCCATAACAAGCAGATTCTTCTCATCAGTGAACACAAAACCAGAGGAAAAGACTAACAAAGCATTAGTTTACTTTGACCACTATTTGTGGATGACTAATTGGAGATGACTGTGTAACAGCAAGCAACAAATGCTTAGTGTTTATATCAAGCAATCCAGTGAAATGGTCAAAGACAAGCCAAATCATTTACAGGAGGCTTTCAGCATGGCAAAGGGTTTCAGAGTGGCTTTGCCAGTGCACAGCTAAGCTCTGCTGGAGATGTTGCATTTAACTGATTCTTCGTGACTGATCCTGGGCTCTGCATGCAGGACTAGAACCATGTCTGCCTGTGTAAAAGTATTAGGTTTCTGGCTGCTGCGATCTCTCAGATGGTTAGGAACATGGAGTTGGAAATCCCTTTTGGGAATGCCAAATACAGTCTCTAGAAAATAAATGCATTAAATATTTCCTTTCATATAGGCACCTTTAAAATATGATATAGAGCTAATAAATTTTGAAGTCACAATAAATTAAAATTGGGAAAGGCGGGAAACTTTTTGAATAGCAACGTTACAAAACAGATAAGAGTTCAGTGTGTACAGGTAGGAGTTCCTCTCTGATCTGCAATGCCAAAGACATGCCTAAAGGAGGAAGCAGAAGAATTGTGGTGATTGGCACTTGCTTCCAGATCTGCTCCTGGATTAGATTAGGACGGCTGTATTTGTGACAAGGGTTTCCTGGCCAGAAGTATGTGTGCATGAACCACCCAGGTGGCTTACATACGAACTGGAAGTGCATCCCAACCTCAGCATGTCTGATGTGCTCTGCATGTGCTGTGCAGCTGTGCACACACAGTCAGTCAGATGGATCCAGTACACACTGCGTTTGCGCTGTCATCTGTACAGTCTGTAAACTACTGGGGGAATCAGGCACATGTACACAGTGTAGGATTTCTGCTTGCTTTTGGACTTCCTGCATCCTAAGATTCATTATGGAGGTAAAAAGAGGACATGCCTGGGACAACCCAGACACATGGGGAGTGTTCTTTCTTACGTATGATTTACCCAAAAGGTGATTTTGTAAAAGTTGTAAAAAACCTGTTGTGCATTTATGGACTGGGACACAGACAATATTGTGTGAGCAAAACCAATGCGTTTTTCACCCAATGAAAGAAAGTGTTTAATACATGACTCCTGGACCAAACTGAGAATGAAATCATATCAAAGCAAAAATGCACCATTCAAGCAATGCAACACAGCTCCCAGATGCATAAACCTTTGGAGTAAAATAAAACCACATGATCCCCATTCATAAAAGCAGCCTTTGGTGGCATTTGCTCTGCCTTTTACTTGCAAACATTCAGGTGTGAAAGCTTTTGTTCATGAGGATATCTGCAGGGCTGTGAATACTCCTACACATGCACTGCTGATATTAAAAAGTATATAGGTATACAAACCTCTGTAAATAGGCATCTCCTGTAGTGATTCTCTTGAATGCTTCTCTTCATTTTAGGAGTCAGGAAGCAGGTAGTATATGGTTTTGATGAGCAAAGGCAGGCTTGGAAGAACAGAGCAGATAAGCAGTTCATGTAAACTGCTATTATACAGAAATATTTTAAGAAATGTGTGAAAATCGATTCTGTACTTTGGTAAAGCACTGTCTGGGAAAGAGAACGTAAAGGAGATGATGCATTGCTTATAGTGATAGGAGTGCACAGTTTTCAGCTGTTTGTAAGGTAAAATTTTATTGTTCACAAGGAGAAAGGCTTGAAAGATTTGCAGAAAGGAAATTCACAATAAAAATTCAGTGAGCATTTTTGCCAATAGCAGAACCTCTTGCAGAACGTTTCTTTCCCTTGTCATTTCAATTCAAGACCTAAATGTTATTCACTGACACACAAACTAACAATGACATTTTAAAGCTTGCACAGTGCACATGCATCCAGCTCCCCTAGGAAAAGTCAGGCAAACACCTGATGCCTGCTGGGAATTTCGCTGTGGGTGCCAGACAGCTGCTGCCCATCAGTGTTTCCAGGTGTGCTTATTCGGTTGGGAGGTCGCTCCAGCTGCAGACACAATCATAGCAGGGACTCAGGCAGGCTGAAAAGACAGAGGACATGCTCAGATTTTGCTGCTTGGGCTGCCTTGGTTTTGCCCTGATTTAGAGCACCTGGCTTGTTTCAGGATGCAGATGTTTGCTCTGTTGCCCAAGAACCAGCACTTCATTCCCTTTATAATGAGCACTGTGACCTGGGGGAGTTATTAAATCTCTGGTTCAAAAGAGTCTAGTTTTCCTCTCTTTTTGTTTCTCAGCTGACAGTCTAAAGTTCACAAACAGATTAGTGGAAGGAATATATAGAAATTAAAAACCTAATTTTCAAACTCCTCTGAGTCAAATCTAATTGACAATTTGAATTATATGCTGCGCTGTTCTTTGTTTCATTTTTCTTTGGGGAAATCCCTGCTTATAGTTTTGCTTTGTCCTTTACTATAATTTTACAAGCCTATATTTAAAAATTATTCCAAAGCAACTTCTAGAGGCTGAAGCAATTTTAGGACTACTGCAGTGCTGGTGTGACACCATGTAATATTCAAAATTGAAAAGCTTATACCTTACTCAGGAGACTAGGTACCTTTTTTAAGACCATCAATTTAATTAAAAAACACAGGCTCTACATTAGCAGCAAGCTTATGGATCACCATATGCCAGTCAAACATAATGAAATACATGCAAATGTTAGATGATGTATTCTTTTGTCTCTGAAATTAGCAATTTCAGTGAACAGTTTCTGTGCTGTATGTGGGGTTTTACTTTCTTTTTTATTTATATTTTAAAAAGTGCCTATCTGAGTACATACCTTTTGAATGATAAGAAAGGTAAGAAATAATCTATTGTCAACAATGTGTCTTTACAGCTTAAGGCTTGGCATTCTCGTCTTCCATCATGAACATCTGCATCATGCACAGCACTGACATCGCGCTGAGGTGTCCTTTTTCCTATAAACACATTTCTGCCTTTGGAGGTTGCTTGCATTGAAGGGGAAAAAAAGTCATGAAATTGAAGCCCTGGAGAAAATCACTTATGCTCAAGAAACACATTTCAGCCTTTCTGTCTGAACAGGTTTGTTTTCTATTCCAACTTCATTCTTCATCACTGTCACCCATCCACTCGGCCATTTGTGTTTGAGAAGTCAGGGGACAGGAGAACGTTTGCTCTTTGTATTGCTGCCACCGTCATAGAGAGCCGTAATGCAACAGTTCCAGTGACTGTCTCTGAGAATAATAATAAGAGCAAACTAATTTTAAGTAAGGGACAACCTCACAACTAATAAATATGAAAATAGAGCAAAATATATTGGGAAGAAAATCTAGAGTGTGAACCTGATGTGAAGACAACCGCAGAAACAATGTTTCTGATTTAAACATCTGATAAGAAAACAGATTCTTAAGACAAGTTCTTCAGGATGACACCAGTATATGACACTAAGTTTCTGCCAAAGGGAAGGAGTTCTGAAGTTCTTTTCTTCTACAGAAAATTATTCTGTTAGTATTGCAAGGCATTTGTAAAGTTCTTTTAGTATAATTTTTGGTACATTATCAGAAAATGTTGCAGCTCTGTCTAAAGATACTATTTCTATCAGTACAAGATGATCAGAAGTTCCATAATGACCAAAATAATGTACTGTAAACAGGTCTTGTGAGGAAATTACCTTTTAAATCAATATATCAATTTTTTTTTGTTTGTTTGTGAATATGACCATGCTTTGCTCAGTTATTACATTTGCTTGTGCTCTCAGCTTACCTTGGAGATATGCCATCATATTCTGAATAAAGTCTATTCCTTCAAATACATTCTGGTAACAGGGATAATCAAAGTATTTCCAAAGACAGTAAGTCCAAAAGGTGCTTGTGAAAGAAAGGCTTAAATCCTAGGCCTGATGGGACTTTGTTTTTAAAAAGCCACTTTTCATACCTATTTTTAAAATTTTTTTCTAAGTCATTTTCTTTTATTATTATAATAATTTAAAATAACTCAATTTTGATTAGCATGAAGCTAAAATGTCACATTTATCTAACGTCTTCAATTTCTTCATGCCTGTAATCCCACACATACAGAAAGATTATTGCCCGTGTAAAGTGCTGTTTGGGTCTATCTATTCTCTTTTTCTTTTTTTTTTTGTTATAGCCAAAATTTAGATTCTATTCTTGATAAGTTATATAGAAAAAGAGAAAATACATCCAAGAAAAGGTAGCAATAAAATATATGCTTTTCCTATGGTTGAACCACAGGATGTCACTGTTCCTCTTTCAGAGGAAACAAACTTCAGCTGTGAAAGTAGACCAGATTCTTCTTAAAATTACAGAAATGCACAAAAATGACATAAAAAGCACAGAAATTAAGTCAGACATTTCTTTTTGTATGTGTGAGTCAATCTAGGCAATGTGTTGCCTATGTAGAATAACAATTTAATATTCAATTCAGTCTCATCATGTACCAAGATTGATATATTTTTGGTACATCCCTCCAGACAGAACTGACACATATCAATATGTCCCATATTGCATAAAGAGTCAGGCAGAGCTGAATAGAGTTCAGGCGAAAGTTAGTGTAAGACATTAAAACTTCTTGTAGCCTTCCCTAGTTAGCACTGAATTTCTAAAATTTAGCACCCTTTGCAACCACAAAGCTGGATCTTGACAAACACATGCTGCTTCTAGAGGTTTAATATGATCCCTCCATAAGATCCTTGATTGCCTGCATATACAGAGTTCCCCATCCTAGGTATCCCAGTAGGCTGCTGGAAACTAGCTCAGAGAGGCTTTAAGATATCAGTGTGCTTCAGGCAGTGTTATTTCATAAGTCTCTGAGGGCATTGCAGAATAAAGTCCTTTTCACATGGTCATCCTGGTGCTTTTCTTCACACACTCCCATGTGTTTGTCTAAAGATACTATTTCTATCAGTACAAGATGATCAGAAGTTCCATAATGACCAAAATAATGTACTGTAAACAGGTCTTGTGAGGAAATTACCTTTTAAATCAATGTATCATGTTTATTTTGTCCAGGTCTTATTTTAGTACATGGGACAACTCCCTCACTCACTTCAAATCTCCTTCAAAGGTACCTTGTTCAAAACTCCAGTAATATTGATCTGCATGTTAACACGAGCCCAAATGCAGTTTTTTTCATTACCATTGGCTATTGATTCCACATTTAGATTTCTTGCATTTTCTTAGAGAGTTGTCTTGTTCTTTCTGAATTATTTCTCTATCCTGAGCACACTGTTTACACATGATACATGATGAAGGAATTGGATTAGAGGTCAGAAATTTTTAAGAAATATTGTGTGTGGAAGATGACTGCTCCCTGGTTTTTGTGGAATGGCTTGTGTAAAATGGAAGCATTCTGGCATATTTTACTCACCTTTCTGGTTTCTATACTCTTCTTCTCACAGCTTCGGTAAAATGGACTCTTCTATTTTCATTCCTTTTGTGGGATGACATGTAAAATATATGGAAAATGTGTAGGAAGACTTTTCACAATTGCCAATTTCATCCCTGCAGCCCACTGAGATCTCGAACTGAATCACACCCCATCTTCTACATGTCTGAAATAATTTCCATACTATTCTTTAAAATGGCAGCCAGGAGTCAGTGAGAGGCGGGTGCAGAGACATGAAACAGAAGACAGTACAGTACCTGAAGAAATCTTTTTTCTGAAGTCAACGACTAGATCATCTGGCATCTCTGTCTGAAATCTAGATTTTCCTATCACTGAGGAACTCCTAAAAATAATTATGCTTTTAATCTTCATTATAAACAATGAGGGTACTTTGCATGAATCTGTCTTCCTAGATATTCTTCCAGAAAAATAGAGGAGGTAGCAGCTTGGGGTGAGGGATTTTGTGGTGGTTAGCAAGACATATGGTGTGCAGCATATGGACCATACTGGATACAACTCAAGGCAGTAGCAAAATTCCCACCCACACCACCAGATCCGAACCCGGCCCATAAATACTTCCTTTATTTGACAAACCATAGTATAAATTACTTTTTATTTTATAAATGGACTCTATAATTCCCCCTAAATAAGAGTTATTATGAATGCCATTGAGCTCTCCCATGCCAATGACACCTCATTGCCGTACGAGTTAATATACTTGAAATATGGGGAAAATGCATGAAGATTGAAAAGGCTTTGTAGGACCTAAACTAAATATGCGGTGACAAGCATTTCCTAGAAATATTTCAATATTTTGGGGAATATTTAGCTAAATAGCACAGAGGTAACCATAGGCTGAACAACAGGGATACAGCATTTCATCTATTGATGCAAGTTGGCTGGATGACAGGTTTGTTCCTTGAGTTTCCTGTTTCCACAAAACTGCAAGGAAAATTGCCTCCAAACACTAAATTTGTGCTCCCATGGGTCAGCCCGTGCTACTCCTGCCGAGTAACTGGGTGTCTGACAGGAGCATGACAGATGCATCTTCAGTAGCCTCAGCAGGGCTAAAATATAAGTAGCAGAACGGAAGATGTGGAAGCACGGATATCAGCATAGGCTACCAGCTAAACACTCCTCTTGTGTGGCAAAGTGTAACTCATGGTCTCCACTGCAGCGTTCCTGGGGCTGGTGAAACACGGCATCTTTGCTGCAGTCATATCCTGTGGTGCAGTAATAAGTTGTTCTGTGACAGCACTTTCATTGGAGCTTTTCTCCATATACACTGCTGGCAGAACATGCAAACAAACTCACCAACAGTCCTAATTTCACAACAGACACGGTTATGGCAGCAATATTTTCCACCTTTTCCAGACCGTATGTCAAATTTTACTGTGCTTTGAATGAAAGCAGAATTTTCTCCAGAAGAAAAGATAAGAGAGATCCTGTTAGATTGAAGACAAAACACCACAGGGAGAGTGAGGGGGCTGAAAAAAAGACAACTCTCCAGTGTCTTTTTTTCATCTGTATTGATTTTTTTAAAAATTTCTATTTCATTTTAAATAAATAAAAATAATTTGTAGGCCTTAGGACCCTCAGGGGTACTGAAGCCTGCAGCAAATTTAAGCATACTTACCACTTCAAAGTCAACTGAGTTTTCTCTTATATAGCAGACTAGTTAGCATTTCAGGGGGGAAAATTCCAGGGTATTTCTCACTGCAGATGAGCGTGGAGGAAATGCACTTGTCTTCCAGCAGAAATAAGGCGGTTTTGAAATGTTACCTTTTTTTATATAGGGCTATTCCCTTTAATATCTTCTCAATTGTCTGTTGTCCAGACAGTCACAGCTTCAGTCAATATGACCTGCACCATTCAAAATCTCTCCAAATCTGAGCAAATGGACATGCTGAGGGGTTTCAGATCCAATGAGTTCTGTTTTTGATCTTAGGGATGTGTGGAGAGCTGTTCTGGTTTGAAGGGACAACTACTATAGAATTTTTTGATATGTTATGGCTAGACTAGAAGATCCCACTGGAGATGAGCGCCCAGCTGTGCAATGTGTCAGATGATAGTGTACAGGAGGTCTTAATCAGTAAGGGAGTATCCAAAGCCTATCATGCTTTCAGTGTTGTTTACAAATTGTTCTGGTGGGGAAGCAAATAAAGAACTTGGATGGAAAATCCTAGGTTTGACTCAGTCTAGCCAAGAGTGATGTCTGAAAAGAAACATTTTATGGTGTTTTAAGTGGCAGAAACTGGAGGGCCAAACCCCATTTTTTGCAGCTGGAGCATTGGTACCAGCCCATGGAGGCCACAGGAGCTTGACTGCTGCTTCCTTGGGGACTTCTGCCAGAGCTTCAGAGACAGAAAATTTGTTTGGCACTGATGGCATGTCAGCAGTTCCCAGTGTCAGCCACTTAGTATCCTCAGTACCTCAGGCACCTCCAAGATAAAGCAGCAAGTGAGGGGAGTAGACATAGCTGCCAAGTCCCTTCCTGACTCTACCTATACCTGACAATTTCATAAATAATTTTTCCCAGCTCCTTTTTCTCTGCTGTCAAGACTATGTTGGATCAGTAACTGATGTCTTAAAAAAAAAAAAAAAAGAAAACCAACCCTGATTCCTGTGTAAATCTTTCTGATCAGCTGAAAAGTGGCATTTCTATTGTGCTGAATGAGATCAGTTCTCAACTGGGCACAAATAGCAAGAGAACGAAATAAACACCTTGGTTCACTTCAAAACCCATGATGAAACCACATCAACAGTTTTTCATCTTTCTCTCCACTCTGAAGTACACAGGCTACATTTTTGAAGATTAGAACTTCACGGGCTTCCTGAAATAAACAGAGTGCAGAAGAGAAGGGAATAATATTGATGGCTGGATGCTAATGTCCTTCTTGCTTAAGCTAGCAGGTTTCATTGTGATTTTGCATCTTTCAGCTAACTCTGAAGTAAGTCCAGCATTCAGTGATATTGTGCTCATTTATTTTATGGTCTAGATCTCTATAGGCTTATAAAACAAGGACTGGATAATGCTTATTCGTAGATTTATTATATTTCATTTTCCAGTACAAATATACAAGAAAATACATCTAAGTATTCCAGGCTTCTTTGTCATAAAACTAAAATAAAATCAACCTAAACCACAACTAATTTCAACCATCAGCAAAACATATTTTTCATTCACTCTTTCAAGGTCTTTCCTGCAACAATCCTCAAGTCTTTAAAGGCAAGTGCTGCACTGGAAAGACTGTTAAAACTTTTTTTTTGACCAAGTGGAGGAAGCAGGTTCAAAGAAGAAGGCTTCCCACAGAGAACAAACTATCCTGTGAACATCTAAGCTACTGGAGTCAGAGTTTCTACTAAACTATGTCTTACGATTGAGTTTGGTATCTGATAAGGTGCTATTTTGATTGACATTTTGTGGCAAATTGTTTCTTGCTTCTTAGGGCTTTATCCCCTCCCCCCCCAACAACAGAATCATGAAGTCTCTCTCCAGAATAGATTCTTTGGTTGTTTTCACGTGGCTCTCTCATAGGGACTCTCTCCTTAACTTCTCATATTTTTTAAAGATGTTAATTACCTTTGAATCCCTACATCTGTGTCAAATTTGACTGAATCAATCCAGAAGGATCAAACCCTTTGTGTCTGTGTGGAAAGCTGGATTTGCAAAACACCTGCAGGCTCTATTTTTAGGAACCCAGATTCTTTAATAATCTCCCTTTTTAAATGATAAGAGATGACCATTCTTTGCTGACGGTGGCTAAGGCAGTATCCCACAGGTGTGGGATCCCTCCTCTTACACAAGTGTGGTATGAACATGACATAGCTTGATGAGCTATCCAGATACACAGTGAGAGGTGACTTGCAAGTAGGATCATTTTACACGGGAAGCCAGATTTGCTGTCACTCACATTCACTCCCTTTGCCCAGTTGTGGCACCAAAGCTGACTTCAAAGGTAGCTCTGTCAGCAATCCCATCACCAATGATTCCCTGGACTGGATGGTTTCCTTTCCTGTGGGGCAAACTGCTAAGTGACTCAGACTGTGCAAGATTCTTCCTTGTCACCTACATATTGCCTTTGCTCCTCACTCATCTCAAGACCAGCTTTATAAAAAAACCCTACTGAATTTCCAAACAATCAAGCAGAAGTTTTCTCTTTCCAGCCTCCCCTGCCAAAATAGCTGTTTTACAAATCTAAGAGCAAGGATGGCCTAGAGACATCTGTCTTTCTTCGTGGTGCAGCACCACCTTATGACTGATGGCTAGATTTTGACAACACTGTGGGAGATCCAGCAGTTTACTTCTTTTTCTGGGAAACAGAAAAAAAATGGAAAAGTGGCAAATGAACAAATAGAAGGGGGAGGTAAACTCCAGGAGGATCACCTCAGGGCTGAGCATAGCAGTTCTCTGCTCTTTAAACCACATCCAGCCCAGAGTGACTTGTTTTGAAGCACTTAAAAATGCAACTGAGTGAAATTTCTGAACAAAACGTTATAGTGAATGTGGGAGTTTCACTGAAGTGAGAGACATGTTACACACTGTTTTGTCTACTGACTAATGCCACAGTCTAAGGGACAGGCATCACATCAAATAGAAGAGTGCAGGAAAACTCAGTGGCAACCCCCCCTCACCCCAGCTGTGCTCTCTTGGCTCTGTACTGAACATGGTGATCGTAGTCTGGCAGAGCTGCTGTAGAAAATGAGGTCTGGAACACTTAAAAACATTTTTGAGTGAATTCTGTTTGTTAAACACCAGTGAGACCTTTTATATCAATTTTCAATCCTTTCAATAACTTGTTTTCCAACAGCACTAAATCACCCACCTCTTCTTCAGATCTTAATTAGGCCATCAATTAGGTAAATCACATCTGCTTGTCCTTTTTACCACAGTTCCCCATGTACAGTAGCTCTGGATATTTTAGAGTATACATCTATGTTGGCAAGGCAAGATTGGCACTGCTCCCAATCCTGTTGCCACCCACCCTCTGTTTTCGCAAGGGTGCACACAGATGCAGCAGGGTTGAGGATCACTTCTGCTGCAAATGAGTTGGGTCTGAACAAGGGAGTTACTCTTGGCTGAAAACCCCTTAGTATACAGAAGTATAAACAAAATCAGCAATAAACGTGATCAGTTTGCATGACTGTGCACTCAGGCTAATGATGAAATAGTTGCCTGGGCTTAAGCAGCTGCCAACTGCTGTCACTCTGCGTATTCCACGTTGTGTACAACTTTTCCGTGGCATGGAGATGTACGAGCCATTTCAAAGAGGATGCAGGTGTTGACTAACACCTGGCATGTTAGGAAGAGGTACCTCCTTCACCCTGTAGGCCCACCATGCTGCTGGCAGATGGAGTGTCAGGAGCTGAACAGTTCCCCGTGGCTCCTCAGTCACACGTACTGTGTGCAGGGTGCCAGGGACACCCCTGCAGGGCAGGCTCTTCGTCCTGCCTCCAGCCCTACTGCAACTGTCTCCTGCCATTTCTGCAGGCATCAGCTGTTTATCTCCCTTGTTTGCAATGGGGCTGAGCCCACCCAGGGCTCTCCATCGGTTTATTAGTCCTGACCAGACTCACATTATGAGTCTTAAATTCTTGCTGGTGTACATGGTATCAAGAAGCCCTGAATCCTCTTATGCCGCATGTCTCTCAGTCATGAGATGGCTTTCACTTCAGTACCTCCCAAATTAAGGTTTCTTCTCTTAGTGGACACAACTGAGGAAAGAACGTTCAAGTGGGTGAAGGTTGCAAAATCTGTCTTTGAGATTATAGGTCCTGACTCTTCTCATCTGAGCTCCTCACAGAGTCATCACCACTAAGGAAATATAAGTATGGAGTGGATGTAAAAAACTACTACTTAAAACTCCCCTCTCAGAAAGAAATGTACTTATTACACTTCCCACACTTGAAAACTACTCACCTAACATAAAAGGCAGTGTATAATTGGTCCTTCACATTCAATTTGCTTGTGGAACATAATAATAGCATGCATATTACCAAAGAAAGCATATTTTACAAGGATTCCTTTGACAACTTAAAATTTTTGGATGAGACGTTAAAATTATACTAGGCCTTTCAAAATTAAAAAAATAAGTTTCAATTTTTAGCCTTCGAAAGTTAAAAAAATTTGCTATATTAAGATTGCATCTAAGATTATTTTTTTGCACCGTGTGTGCACTTTGAAGATGTTTCAGGTGCTCTGGTGTTAGGATGCTGCAGTGAAGGAGGGTGCCACTACCTGGAAAAACCTTGTTAAAGAATTTGGGAATCTGATTGAATGTATTGTAGCAAAGATTTTTTTTTCATGCCAGTTCAATGAAATGCAAGTTTAGAGAGCTGGATCTATGGCCCAAGATTCCTCTGTGATGCTAGACAAGCCACATAAAACCTTATTTTCCTCTGAGGCTCACTAACCTGTCTGCTCCTTGTTTCCTGGTCTCCTAGTGCAAGTTTCTTAAGACCAGGCTAACAGAGATGCAAGATGCTCACAAAGGTAGAACTGATGGATTGGAGCCATGAGAGAATGGGTTATGGGCTAAAAAATTGCAGTATCATCTGAAATATCAGGACCTCATCATCTCCAGTGTTCATCCAAAGCAAGGAGCTTGCACTTACCTGTGACTCAGTTCCTCGGAGGTTAAATTGTAGGAATGCCATATAACTGATATTTTTAATGTCTGTGGAAGAATCAGAAAGAAGAGCTCAATGACAGTTGCAGATGTGATCAGTATGTAGTTTGAACGACATCTGCTAAAGTAGTTGTGGGAGTGCCTGGCTATGTGCTGAATGGGGAACACCAGAGAAGGTCCTGAGTGGGATCCTCTAGAATGAAAACCATGTGGCTGCTTCATTAGAGTGCTAAACCTGTGCAGTGGGTGTGCAGAGGGGAATGTCACACCTTCATGGACAAAATAGACATCCTTGGTGTTTCCCTGGGCAAGATCTACGCCCCAAATTCACCTGGCCTTTATTAAGTTAGGGAGTATCTAAGGCATTACTAAATTCATCTTTTTGAGGTTAAAGAATGTCAAATATATGACATAGGCCAATCACATCACTCCATAATCTTCTGGAAAGCAGCACATGGCACTGCAATGAGGCATTGAGCTCTACTGGGAGCTGCAGTATACTAATGGTTCCAGGGCTCATGGCAGCATAATTTTGGCAATTAATCAGTCTCTCATTTCCTTCCATGTTTTCTGCTCTGTTGGTTATCACCCTCTAGTCTTCTCACTCTTCTTTTGAGATGGCATGGATCACAAGAGCAAATATCACACAGGCATCAAAAGGGCTTTTCCTTCCTCTGATTTCAGCAAAAGAAATGCATTCCCAGGAATCCTTACCTGTCTCTGAGAAGGCTGTGTGGACTCTGGGAGCATCCCCCTCTGGGGATCTGGCTGCCAGCCCAGGGCTGGCTTAGAGACAGGGCAGCCTTGGGTGGTCCATTCCTTTGGAGGCATGGGAAAACAGTCCCAAACAGCCTAAGCTCCTGTCCCAGCCTCGGCCACCACTTCCTCCAGGGAGGTGGCTGATGCCCAGGACTGGGTCTGCCCAGTCTGTCCCCTGTCCTGCCCTGTCCCTGGCTGGGGCAGTAGGGCATGGCAGGCTGTGAGAGAGCCCCCAGCCCATGCAGTGTATTTACAGGGAGAGATAAAAATTTCATCAGAAATTGCTTGCTTTTCTTTTGATTTTTCTAAAATTAATTTCCATTTTAAAATACCAGCAAAAAAATGTTCTGACAAGTTTATACCAGTATATGTAATGTACAATTTGAAGTTAAATGTGACTGAGAAAACAATTTTCTGTACCCATATACAAAACCAGGGCACAAAGATTGACCCTTTCTGATAAAATTAAGTCTTTTTTCCACTCTGCTCTCCTGACCACAGCTGGATCCAGGTGAACTCTGGTTTGCAAGGCTGGAGACCATGAGACCATTTATTCTCTTGGTAAGGACAGCATTCTCTAACTCAGTGGATTGCCACAAAGGTTCATGATAGTGCAACAAGGATAAACTGAGCCACAGACCTTCAAGTTAAGCCTAGATCACTGCCCTTTTCTTGGAGGGAGATGCAGAGGTCTCCTTTCTCCAGATCAGGTCTTCCCTGGTGCCATTTAACACTGTATTTTTAAAGAGGCACAACTAGTTTTAAAAGTTTCCACCTTCTTCCCACCAGCCTCTCGTCAGCATCTGTCTGCCTGCTTGCCTTCACTTGTGCTGATTTAATGGGTTATGAGAGAGCAATATCGAACAATCAGGAGTAGGATTCAGGACACAGACACACACAACTTCACTAAAACATTTTTCACATTTTTTAAACTCAAATTCTGTGCATCCCAAGATGGGAGAGCAGGCTTCAGCATAATCAGGGCCACAGCCACAGAAATGTTGTCGTCTGTATAGCCATGAAATAGATTCTGCCATCCTCAACTGTTAAGTGCCTTCTTGTAGTCATGTATGTGACAAGCTACTCCAATCTCTTTTTAACACTTCATCTAGTGTTAAAAAGCTCTACAGTAATAATTGGAAAGATCACGGCTATACAGAACATTCAAAGAAGTATGACAGAGAAGTACTACCCATCCTTTCTTTTGGAACACTCTTCCTTTACTAACTAGTTGTATGCCCAAGTTGTCTTCCTCCCTTGTCTCTGTATTTACTGTACTTTCCAAATGTTAGAAGTCACAAGTTGCACAAACCAAAGTGTTTCTCCAGCCCACCTGCTTGAATTCTCCAGAGGTTTTTTTCCTGGCCTTTCTCAGCTGCAGAAGGGAAGACTGCCTCTTCTTTAAATTCCCAGATGAGTCATGATAAAAATAGTGTGGCATTTATATTCGCACTAATGCACCTGCAGTATCATCTGTCTCCCAGCTATGAGGCTGCAAATTTCTGCACTTATCAGTGCATAAATTGAAATGCTTATAAGTCTCTGCCAGCATAAAACATGTCTGCAACTCTGCAAGCTCAGCAGAAACTCTGCAGAGAGACAGGAGAAAGTGCATGTCCTGAACAGTCTTGACTGATGGGAAATTCATACAACATGATACAAGTTATTCAGATTCACATGATTAGATTTAGATTTAAAACTATGTGATTTAAAATTTTTTAAGCCAGTCTCCAACACATCTTTATGCTCATACAATGTTAGTTCCACAGTAATGTTAGTTCCAGTTCTTCTTTGAGTTCACTTACTTTGTTCTAGATCTCATTTGTCAGTGCTAGTTCTAGTTTAATCTCCAATAAAAATATTTAATTATAATTTTACGACATTTTAAATTAATTTTCAATCTACCGTGCCACACTAAGACATCAACCTTTAATATGCTTATTCAAAATTAAAAAATGCATAATTGCTAGATTTTGTATTTGGTTTGCTTCTGTCTAGTCAATGATACCTCTCAACACTGTTCTTGTTCTCCCTGCATCCCCACAGGCTCAGCCTGCTGCTCGTGGTTCTGTTTGATTCTCACAGCTCTGTGCAGCTCTGTCCCTGGGCCCATGAGCAAACTGTGTGGCTTTCAGTTCCAACACAGAATTTTTGCTACTTCTTTCTAACTCAAAAGGCCTGCTGATTCTGAGACATATTCTAAGGCCATTTTTCCAAACCATTGTAAGTTACTTTGGAGCCTCAACCTAAAAATGAAAAAGAGTTTTGACACCGCTCACCCCGACCCGGATTCCGGGGGCAGTGCCAGTTACCCGGAGGGTTGTCCTGAGTCGCTGGATCTGTTCGCAGCGGGGAAGAAGCCGAGGCTCCCACAGGGCTCGGCAGCTTCCAGGCGGCAACGGCGCAGGAAGAAGCAAAGAAGTGCACGGGCTCCGACACAGCACCACGGGAACAGGGTTTATGAGGGGTGATGAGGAACCGAGAGTGGAGCGCCGAGAGAGCCCCGAAAAAAGGCTGACAGGGGCTTAAGAAGCAGGGACGAAAAGGGGCCTGGAAACCCCAGGGAACCAATAACTGAGGGCTAAAGAGGTGTTACAGAGGCGGGGAAATGCACCGAGGCCCAATGGGGAACAAGGAAGGCGGGGAAATGCACCGAGGCCCAATGGGGAACAAGGAAGGTGGGAAGAGGGAGCAAAGAGCAACTGGGCTACTGAGGAAGGGAGAAAGTTCTGGAAGATAACCACGTATAGGGGAGAAGGGAGGGGAAACCAGGATCCAACGCCCAGGGAGACATCTACATAGGGGTGCGAGGGCTGCTGGGAGGGTTCTATGTTGTCACCCTAACCCGGGGGAGTTTGCCCATTAACCAGGTCCCACTACTGGAGCCTCCTGGCTTCTAGCCCCTGGCTGGTGTTAGACAGCCCAGGAACAAGGTGCCACACCACAACAGTTTGACAATTTTGAAAATTCTTTTCTTCGTTATTTTTCTGTGTAACCTTATTGCTTGCTTCACGTTCAGTTATTGAATCTTGATGCACGCAGCAGAAATGCATGTGGAGATACTCAGCTGGTGGATTCAGTACATGTAGATCTTGCTTATGTAAATGAAGACTCAAGGGGGAAAAAACCCAACCAAAAGCACCTTTGGGGACACTTTAAATGTATGTCACAGTCTCACAATCTCCTCCAAGTTAACAAATTGTATTTTAGAACTGTGTTTGGTAATTATTGCATTCATACCTCAGAAGTAAGACCCAGGCATTATGGTTGGTTGGAATTCATCTGAATAAATAGCAGTTTGCCACATTCTTAACAAAAACATTATTCATTAAAACTATTACGTATTAGCAGCTCTGAATAACATTTGGCAATTGCTTTGGGTCTGCGTTACTAAAAGGTCCATAGACGCATACAAATTGCTCAGTGCGCTAATATAAAACAGGAGCAATAGTGAAATAGTAGAGTGAGTATTAAGCTCCAGGACTGCAGTTTTATTCTACAAAATGTTCCTCTTTCAATTTGTAAACATCTTAGAAACTTGGGTGTTTTTAAGCTATTTAATGATAGTCGTAAGACTTGATTTGTATTTGCTGCCTGTCCCTCTCCATCTGCAAAAGGCATTAGTGGCAAGCTGAGTTGGTCAAATGCTTTTCAGGCATTGCAAAAACAAGCCTTAAGTACTTCAGAGTTTTTAGAACACAGAGTCCTGCAGGTGACTATTGAAAAAACCCCTCTGAAGAAAGTAGCCAAATGGGTGCTATGGTTAGCCAGGTGTAGCCAGGAAGAAGAAAAAATTTTCCTTATCCTACACATACTGTCACAGAAAAGGAAAGGAGGCTCCAACAAAAGAATTTCTGAGATGTCAGTATAGTATCTGGACACTTCTGGACATTTAGAGAATTTAATTATGAACACTGCTGTTGAGATGATTTTACTTCCCAAAAAACAGAAAAGGCTAGACACACTTCCTTAAAGATATTGGAAATGCTTACATTCTATATCTAAACTGCTTGCTCAAGATCTTTCAGAAAGCCTCTGAATAAAGAAGCAGCTGAATTTTGTTACCTCAAGTTCTATGGTTTATTACTCCAATTCAACTTCTGAAATCTGTGCATAATCTATTAACCAAATAAAGGATCCTTCCTTTATTGAAGGCCAAATGGTTTCCAAAGCATCTGCTTCCAGTTCTGTCAGCAATCTGGCAGATACATTGCAGATACTTTAAGGTAGAAATAAGGCTCAAGAGCCATGGATTTATATAAAAGTTACCCATCACTGTGACAATGTATGGGAAATGAATCTGCAACGTCACCAACTTGAAAAGTTGGAAGGAACAATATATTTTCTATGAGGTAAGAGAACTAGAGTGCTTCTTGTGCTCTCCATTTAAAAAGGATATAGAAAGGCAAGATAACAGCTTGCTTTAAACTGATTTCTAATTCAATGGTATGAGATATTTGAGTGAAGGGAAGGACTAAAGGAGGGAACAGGGAAGGAAAGCATATCAACATCCAGTTGTTTCATGCATTCTGGGTGATAATGGTCTGTGGGTATGGACTTGTGGAAAAGTGTTTGGGAGAACAAAAATTCCAAGAAAAGAACCTGAACAGAAAATCCTTTTCTTCTGGTGTTTGCGTCAGTCTTGCTAATATCTCTTAGGTTGCTTTCAGGGCAACCAGGATTCCCTTGTTCTGAAAAGCAGTGGGACACTGGGGCTCTACTCCAGATCAGTTCAGAAGCAGTCAGGCACATGAAAGATGATGTTCACGACAAATACTTTTTCCTTCGTTTTGGAAGTTTTTTGCTCTTGCCATCAGCAGGAAAACATGGTAAATGAAATGTGTCCCTGTTTATTGCTGTAATTCCTTGATGCGAGTCTCTTGTTTGTTTACCATCAGCATTTTTGGACATTACCTAACAGAATCCAGAAATTCACATTTCATAACCAACACTTAATTTCTGTTAGGTTTAAGAGTGTTTTTACACTTAGACTTAGAATTAGTTCCATAGCAGTATAGTAATCATGAAAGGAATGTTAGTGGGATGAGAATTATAATTTATTGCCTTTGAGCATCTACTCTGAACTGAAATTCAAAAAAACCTTAACTGGAATTAAGCTTTCCAGTGATGAAATATTTAATTGCTGAGATTAACATCACCTCTCTGTATTTTAGAAATGGTTGTTGTCTGGTTTTGGCTGGGATAGAGTTAATTTTCTTCATAGTAGCTGGTATAGTGCTGTATTTTGGATTTAGGATGAGAATTTGCCCTCTGTGTTCCTGTTCTGGGTTTCCTGCTCAGTTTTCACAGAAAACCAGAGGCTTCCCCTGTACTTTTGTACTAGCATAATTCAGCTCTAATTCATACAGTGTCATTCACTCTTTTATAGTTAGGCCACAGAATTAGCAAAACAAATTTTAAATACAAACATGAACAGAATAATGTTGCTGCTTTTTTAAAAGGGGAGAGAAAGAGGGAAACTGCTTGATTAGATGAGACTGCCCTTCACTTTGAGATGCTCTTTGGGCACAGAAAACAAGTGGGTGACACACAGAGCTCAGGTCTCATTCCCTATAGTCTTGGGTAAGCAGGCTGGGAGAAGCATAGGTCAGAGCTACTTCCAACAACAGCTGGCTTATCTTTTCAAAGTCACTGCTTATCTTTTCTTAGAAGGGGCTAAAAGGCTGCTCTGAGCAGGAGCTCATCCCTCTGAGCCTCTGTGTCCACTCGTTCAGTAGCACAACACAAGGGAAAATGGGACCTCCCCCTTCCTCTCCTAGGTGAGTGTAAAAGCATTGTTGGAAAGGGAAGACCTTGGGTTAAAAGGGCAGTAAAAAAAGGCTAAAAGTGCATGTAGTTTTTCTGTCAGGTGAAGATTGATAATTACTGCTCAGGGATCCTTTTTTATATAAGAAATACAAAAACCCTAAAACAAACAAACAAACCAACCAAACCTCATGGAGAAACTATTTTTATGCTAATAGATATTCTTTCTTTATTATACAGCATTGATAAATTTTGGAATTCTTTTAAATAAAGTGTGGTCATTTAGAAAATGCTAAGAAATTTGTGGTTCCACTTAAATAGTGCTAGTTACATGCATCCATATACAGTAAAGTGTCTGTTAGGCACTATTCATAGCATATGTAACATATCACCACTGAAGGACTGACAACCATGTAGAGACTATGAACAAACCCATCAGACTACTTCTCTCAATGTACGTGGAAGCTGAACAAAGAGTATAGTGCTGCATGAACTAGTGTTCGAAAAGACGGGGTTATAAAAACTGTATTTACTGAGTTTCAGGTTAACATGGGGCACCTGAAGAAAAGAATGATCACAGGCTTGCCTGTCTTTTAGCTGTAGGTAAGAGGGCAGTAAAGAGAGGGAACTATTCATGCTTTCAGCCTGAGTATCATTGAATTTAATGAGAGATGAGTGCTAAAACCTCACGCAGCACTTCGAAGATACAGGGGTAACCATATCTCTTATTCTGTTGAAATGACCGATAAACCAGCCAGGAACTATACATAGTTTTTGAAACAAGTAAATATGTTAGCAATACAGTAACACTGGTATGTTTGGCCAAATAAATCAAAATATTAGGGGAAATTAATTATGCAAAAATAGGGCAAGTTATAACTGACTACATGACAGCTGAATTGAGCTACTATGGGACAATTTTGAAGATATCTTCATCAATTTGCAAGATGACTATAAATTTAACAAGAATCAGAGGTGGCCTTTAATTCTTTTATTTAATGTGCTTATATAAATATATGGCATTAGAAAGCACCTGTCCGAAGTGCCTTTCGCTATTCATTCTGGACAGGAGCCAGCAATGTGTGCTCATAGCCCAGAAAAGCCAGCTTTATGCTGAGCTACCTATAAAGCAGCATGGCCAGCGGGTCAAAGAAGTGATTCTGCACCTCTGCTCTGCTTTCATGAGACTCCAGCTGGAGTGCTGCACCCAGCTCTGGAGTAAAGGACATGGACCTATTGAAGCGATCGAGAGGAGAGCAATGATCAGAGGGATGGAGCACCTCTCCTATGAGGACGGGCTGAGAGAGTAGGGGTTGTTCAGCCTGAGGAAGAGAAAGCTCCAGGGAGGCCTTACTGCAGCCTTTCAGTACGAACACGGGGCTTATGAGAAAGGTGGGGACAGAGTTTTAGTAGGGCCTGTTGAGATTGGTCAAGGGGTAATGGTTTAAAACTGAAAGAGGGTAGACTCAGAGTAGATATAAGGAAGATGGGAGTGATTAATCTTTTGTGATGAGCAATGAAACACTGTAACAGGTTGCCCAAAGAGGTGGTAGATACTCTGCCCCTAGAAACATTCAAGGCCAGGCTGTATGCAGCTCTGAGCAACCCGAACTAGTTGATAATGTCCAGGTCCCTGCCAATCCAAACTCTTCTATGATTCAACTCACAGCACACAAGAAATTACAAACCTATAGCACGGGTGAACTCAGTCCTTGGCAACAACATAACAGTGGTGAACAACAAATAATTGCAGAACAAAATGTTCTACCAACAATTAGATCTACCTAGTTATCAAACCTTACCTTCTTACCTTCCATCTCCAACATTCAGATGGCTGTTTAACCAGCTTGGCTTTGCCTGGAAGCATTCCTGGAGGCCAAGAGACTCAAGATACTCAGTACTTGCCTATGTAAATAAGGACAGTGTCAGCTGCTTTATTTGGGTTGGTTTTGCCTGGAGGAAGAACCTAAGGTGGGAAAACTGAGTAAACAGACTCTAAAT
The DNA here is from genome assembly GCA_013397775.1 of Eulacestoma nigropectus. Lineage (NCBI taxonomy): Eukaryota > Metazoa > Chordata > Aves > Passeriformes > Eulacestoma > Eulacestoma nigropectus. The sequence continues at coordinate 49,639 of VZTE01004915.1, read as the reverse complement.
ACAGATTTGCTACAAAAATAATATTCAGACCACACTGGTAAAGTGAATGAGGAATTGGGAAGGTTGTTGAGTACTTTTAGCTGATAGAATTTCTTTTTTGTCATTTTCTCCAATGAACATTGCTGTACTTATTATTTTCACCTAGAACAGCCACCTAGACTGTTGTTGGCACATTTCACTATCCTTCATGTGAAAGCAGAGATTTTTTATGGCCATCACTCCCTGAGGCTTTCTTAGAACTTGCCTCTCCAGATGAGTTCTTGAGCAAAAGTGGAAATGTCACTGCAGCCATGACAGCCCAGGGGAAGATTTCTAGGGAGTAATTTTTCTTTAGGCAAACTGGTAGAGCTAGAAAAATAGGGCATTTGTTGTGCACCACAGTTGTTCTGCTCTGAAGACAACACATTTGGCCATTTGTGTGTATTGAGCTTGACAGTTTTTTCACAATGCTTCTTTGAGTCTTGTTGCTAAATACTACCCTGGTTATGCAGAAGTAGCCATCAGTGTCTTAGTCCTCCATTAGTGTTCATATGAGCCTGTTCTTTACTATAAAAAAGGTGGTGAGGGATTCACATTTATTGTGCCAGAGTGACTTGAATGACATTTTCTCGGTTTAGAAGCATCTCTACTTGCAGACTCAGCTTGGGATCTGAAAGTCAAGCTGTGCCTTTTCTGGCTTGTACAGCTTTGCCATTAAAGCTTCATTACATCAAATTCTACTCACAATTAAACCTTTGCAAATAAATTTTCCTCTGAGTTTGCAAAGGAATCGTTGAGGAGGCAGCATTTTGGTCCTGGAAATGAAAAATATTTAACAACTCTTTTGGTGACACATGAGCCAGAATGGAAACCAGCTTTTTTCTCATACCTTTGTCAACACTAAGAAGTGAAAGAAAAAAATGTTGTAAAAATTCATTTTAGTGCTAAACACATTGAATAAATATACAGACAGGAAACAGATCAATTGAATGAAAGGATGCGACTTTTTTGACAGTCACTTTTCAGAATAAAGACACATTTTAAGAAAGACACAGGTGTGTTGGAATAAAGAAATTTTTTTTTATATATGAAGGTGAGTCAAACTGTCTTGGGACTTCATTTGCTTAACTGACAGACAGAAAATAGATTCTGGCTAGTACTGCAGCTCCTCTAGCTTCATATGAGAGTTGAAATTGAAAGCAATAATGAACTGTAATGTTAATCACTCCTTTATTAGAACAGGGACTGAGGATCAAGGGGCCTTAGTTCTTTCTTTGAGTCTTTCATTGAATCCTTAGCTGATGTGAAAAATATTAACTGATATATTAGTTTGATGGTACCAATCACAAAATGGTACTACTTGGTCCTGTCCCATAGTGTCAGGGCCAGGCTAACAGCCCAGCACACCAGCAAAACAGGCACATATGCCCGTATACAAACAGGGCACCTCTTTACATATTTCTCACATAAGCACAGTGCCAAGATGTAAGTCTACCTATAGAAAGTGCAGAACACCATTTCAAAGCAGCTGGTGTCTGAGAAAAATGTTCAACGGTCCCTGCCAGTCCCAATATTTTTTCCTATGGCAGCATCTCTGTTTCCTCAATAAATTTTTTTCCAGACCTAGTGTGATAACCAGGACAAACTGCTACAGGGCCTGCTGTGCCTACAATGCAGGACACATCTCCCACATTATGAAGGAGGTTTAACCTTGTTAGAAATGGAAGGACTTTGTTGTCCTGGGATCCCATATCTCTGGGGACAGTGGTGAGCACTAACAGATTGAGGGAAAATTTCTTTTTCATCACTGTTGTTTCCTGAAGCTGCAGCAGCAGATGCTGCATATTGTGACTGCTTTCAGAACAAAGCTTTCAGCCAGGCTTGAGTCCTAGCATTATTCATCCCTCTCAAAACTCTTCCCAAGCACTGACAGCTAAGTTGGATGTCCTGTGCCTCTGAACAAGTAGCAGTCGGTCTATCTGGCATGGTTGCTACAAAGCTGTGTGGTAGTGTTACCCACTGCAAATGGCTCATGTATTTTTTCAGACTTGTGCAATGGTAAGGCTGACCCACCTGATAGTAAGATTTACAAAGAAAGGAAAGAAAATGAAAACATTTCAGAGAAAAAACATAGTTCTTTGTGCACTCAGCACTTACAAGCAATCCTTTTACTCATTCAGGCCTACAAACTGGATGTTAAAATGCTTTCCAGGAATGATCTGAATTGAAATTTTGGAGGACACTCATATTTTGATCCTGTTTCAACTCTCTTGCAATCACATCAACCACCTGCCTTCCTTGAATCTCTGTTAACTCAGATGGACTCTTTTTGTTTTGGTAAAGTTGAGGATTTCAATGAAAACCAGATGTGCTGTCTGATCCAGACTTTCCTGGGTAAATAAATGCTAGCTCTGTTCCGTCCACTTAGTTGTAATACACCAAACCATCTCTAATGGAAATGCTTTCACAGGCCATTTAGTAAAAATAAGGTCCCACTTCTCCTAGAGAGACACTGATCCTCTATGCTAATGCAGGAAATGGTGGCAAGAATCACTGTACACTGGTCAGTGCCTATTCTTCCTGTGTGCTGTGGTGAGGTCTTCTTAGAGGAGAAAAGAGCTTAGCAGAGACCATGAAAACCAGGGAAAAGCCTTGAGTGGACTCTGCAGTGTCATTTAGTGTAAACATGAGGAACATGGGAGGAGATTGTGCATGGAGGTGTTTGAAAGAGAGCATGTAGCAGTGTGGATAAATCATGCAGAAGAGCGGGGCCATATCAGCAAGCAATAAGAATAGGAATATTTGGAGACAAAATGTGCTGCAGAGCAGCATTTTCCTGCCTTCTTGGTAGTCCACCTTTTCCCCCACCCCCAGGCAGAGAAGCCAGATGTCCCTGAAAAACAGTTCATTAAACTGATGTAACAAAAGACAATTAATTCTCAGTGGCAACATTTGGTACTGCCGTTGGTTGTGTTCACGTCACAGACACCCTGCCCCATGGCAGTCTGGGGGATTGTTGAGATCTCATAAACAACCAGTCAGGTGAAGCAGCAAATGCAGGGTCCCCTGTACACCCTTCACAAAACCACCCTGGTCTTTTACTTCTTCAACTCTCACAGTCACCTCTAGCAAAAAGGTGACAAAATGCTGCTTCTGGTTAGAATGCAGGAATCAGGAATCTAACAAAACAGTACTGTGGTAACTAAGAGCTGTCTCTCTGGTCTTTGACTAGTAGACAATGTTTGTGATGGCTTCATTCAGCACTTAACTAAAATTATTTGTATATGAATAAACAATGCTCATTATTTCAGAAAGAATGTGACAGTCCTTTGCTCAGGGGAGAAATAGGTATTCCAGCTCCTCTCTGCTAAAGAGACTGTGGCTTTTATGGCCATCCCTAAGATCAGTGCTCTTTAGCATGAGACAGAGCTGACCGTGGCATTTTTTTAGCAAACCTGTGAAAATATTTTTATTCCCTCAGATTTCCAACATAAACAGATTCTGCCTAACCATGTTTATAACAGTTCATACTAAGCAGAACTGAGAATCTTAGAAGACAACAGCAGGCTCTTCCAGGCATTAAATGAAAATCACTTTATGTAAAAAAAATAAAGAAGATGTATACCTTTCACTGTATTCCAATTGTAGTTGACTGCAGTCCACTTGCTCTTGCTGGCAGCTCTTTTATTTTCAATATTTAAAAAGGCTTATTGAGAAGTTTTGCATACAAGTGCAGACCATCTCCAGGAGTCCCCAGAAGAGCTCCAACAGCAGGGAACTGGCTGAGCTCTGTGAGTGGTGGGCAGCAAGTCTACCTGTGAAAGCAGGGCACTGCTGGCCCTGTGTGCCCTGCGTCTTGGTTGTGGAGAGGCAGAGGCTGCCTGGACACAGTTTTGCTGTGCTCTGAGCTCACAGGAGCTGGTGACAGAGCTACCTCTTGTGAGGCAGCAGTTTTTATCCCACAGCTCTCGTTGACTTATGCCATGAGTCAGGAAAGTAAGTTGAAGCTGGAACCTGCACTCCACGGAGGCAAAATACTCCCAGTCAACTTCAGTGGGAAGGGGCTGGTTGAACCTAAAGATATCCAGATGATTTCTTGTACTCTTTTGAGTGACTCTTCCCATCACTCCCTTCCCAAATTTTTGTTTCAAAGCCCCACATGAACCTGATATGTACCAGAGCCTGTACTGGTTGGGATGTATTTTATCTGAGGAATGAAGAGTGGGGTGACAATTACCTTGTCATACATAATTGTGAGTGATAGGCAAGACCCAAGCTGCCTGTGATGTTTTGTGGGAGAATTTTACAGAAGAACATTTTGTCAAGAACAAGGAGGGAGAAGAAGGGAAAAATAATCCATACTGTATGTAATCTCTGTTTTGGAGGCTCATAGAAGAGCTAGGAATGGAGAACAAAGCAGAATACAGTCATATCCATCATTGGAGGGAGCTCTGCCCCTCTAACCCCTAATTTCATCTTTGTCCCTTGCCTCCAGTGGGACACAGTAAAGCTCAGGGACCAGCAGGGAGAGAGGGCACAGGCTCTGTGCACTGCAAACCCTGACAACCTGTCCTCATGGGCAATCTGAGCATCCATTCTCCTCCCCAGTCCTCACTCAGAGCAGTTCCATTAAAACAGGCATTTGCAAAATGCTGTCTGCTGAAAGCATGAGAATTGATCTCTCTGCACGATATGCCTTAAGGCCAGTAAAAATTAGTTTTCCCATTCTGCAAAGAAGGAAATGAAATGAAAATGGTTAAGTGACTTGTTCAAGATTGAAGAGGGAGCCTTTACTGGAGCTTGGAAGGAACAATGGAAATCATGCAGTTCATTTCTTAGGATGGATCCTTTCTGAAAGAGCCACACGTCATGAGACCCTCCCTTCTGCTCAGAGAAGGACAATCACAGCTTTAGTCAAAGAGGCAGAAGTGTTTGGTGACATTTCTCTTAGTCCTGAGGTCTCAAACCTTTTCAGGCTGTCTGAAAAATATCTGGACTTGACTTAAAAACAAGGGGAGCTTTGCTTCTCACAGAACACAAAATCCAGCCCCAGACACCCCCAGAGAGGCCATGAACTGAATGTAGTCAGGGGAGAATATGAAAGGTTTTTAATCTAAGGCTTTTCTTCTACCAGATCCCAAAACGCTGGTTTAAGGTTGATAAATTGAAGATTAGAACATATATAGAGTTTTCAACAAATTATTCAGTCACAGTATATTGAAGGATTTTTTAAATGAGAATAAAATGCATTTTTAGAAAATATGTAATGTCTTAGAGCCACTCTGGAGCTGGAACAAAACATGTTTTCTTTATTTAAAATGTAATTTTTATGGATGCATTAGACTTGGAGCCAGAGAAAACATTTTTAACTGCTGAGGTTTTACAGCCACTCTAGGGTTAGGAAAGAAAGCTGAAAAAATATTCTGCCTGGCAGATTTTTTAATGCTTCATTTAAAAGTAAAATAAAAAATATTGTAACTTTTCCACCTGTACCATAGTTCATCCAAGTGAAAGAAACACCTTTCATTTCATCCCTCTCTGCTGCAATGAGCCCAAATTCAAGATAACTTGTCTTATGTGAAAAGAAGATGCTAGCTCAGGGCTGAGAAAAACAGGAAAGGCACTGGGGCCAGTCCTTGGTCCGTAACAACGATGAGTCTCTTTGTTCAGCTGCAAGCTTCTGTTTCTTGCACATAAAATGCAGTGAAAATGTTCTTCCATTTAAGTGTGTTGGGAAGTAATTTGGGCTGTCACTGTGTCTTTATATAATGCTTTTTGTTGAGAAACTTTCAGAGATACCTACCTTTTGACATAATTCAAGGCAGTTGATGCCAGTCTGAAAATCTACTTCTGAAGGTTAAAATGTGTTCATTTGCTTAATCAAGTAAGTTAAAGAGCATAATATCTTGAGTTGTTAAAAACGAACAGTTTCCCTCTCTAAGTTTTAATCCCAGGAGAGGACCTAAAGAAAGCAAACAGGATCTCCCAAGCTTCAGCATGTTAGGAAAGCCCAGGGCCTGCTACATGCATTGCAAAGGGAGAGACACATGCCAGACTTGTCTATAACTTAATGTCTGGTGAGTCAGAGCTAAAAGAGGCTTTCTCTCCACATTTCTAGGCACATATTTTACATGTTGAAATTCTTGCACGTGGAACCTGAAGATGCATCAGTGAGAGCAGATCCTACAGATGAACATACCCTATATGAAAAGCCAGAGGAACAGACATACTTTTTGTTTATGTGTAGAAAGACATTAATCTCTTCAGGTGAGTAATTGTGTGCTGTTCTCCCTAGCTCATATGAGGACTTGTGCTGAAGTACTTTAATTTCACACATGGTAAATCAGAAGTTGGGCATCTTCTCCTGCACTTTTTTCAATACAGGGTGGCTGAGATTTTATTTCTGCATAGAGCTTTTAATTACATTTCTTCTGAAATGTGCAGGTTCTTGAACTGGGTGGGTTTGTCTGTAGCACATGGCAAACGACCATTCTCACAGAAGCAAAGAAAATAATTCTGAAGAGAAGCAGGAAAGGCTATCTAATCCACTCCTTTGCTTCTTGGGAAGATCAATGTTAGCAAATTACACCTCATCTGACTCTGAAAACAAAGAAATAGCTATGTGTAAGGGTGACAAAAATTTTTCTCTTTCAACTGCAGAACTGACTTCTGAGAGGTCCACCATCCCTCAGAATCTGAGGTCTGTAGCAAGACATCGGGTAATCCTTTCATCTTTCCATGTTTCCGTCTTGCACCTTCTACACTGTGGACAGTCTTATCTGAGGTCATATGTAGTTTATTCTTACAATCAGTAATGAAGACTTGTTTTATTTTGTCTTCAGTTTTTACTTTGGGATTATAGAACATGTGCTGAATTCATAGTACAGCCTTTTGCAAAGTACGTGGGGATTTCTTGGCATTATAAGGGGCCAGAGAATTTTGGGGTGCTTTGTACTTCAGGAGACAACCAAAATTGCCAAACAACTGCTCATTGGGAGCCCTCATGATTAAGTGTCCAGATAGACCAGGGAAAGAAATGAAGCAGCTACACATATGGTTTGGGGAAGATGAGTAATTTGAGGAAAAGAGAGGGAGGTGAAGGTGAGGAGAGGTCCATATGGGTAACAGTCTTTAAAGAAAAGGATGGAATACAGAAAGGTTTACTGAGAAACTTAAAACAACCAGAGGAATGAAAGGTGTATGCATTTCTGAGCAGAATTTTCAGAGAATGGTGAGAAGAGGATGAGGTTCGTTGTGGGAGCACCATGGAAAATGGAAGACCTGTGGATTTCACTTACAGCGTGACTGCTGCCCTGACTGAAGGCCTGCTGCAAAAGCTGAACCCAGGACCTACAGGAAATGGCAGCCTGCATCATGGATGCTGTTGGACATTCTTAGGAAAAATAAAATGAAAATAAAGGGAAAAATATGGGAGAAAAGCAGGGAGACAGAGATTTAAAAGCAGCAGCCATGAAGGGACAAGGCAGTGTACTTTTGGAGTTACGTATGAATGTTGTCTCCTTTGCAGTAAGTGCCAGAACTGTTCAGCTTTGCTTCATGGTTCTCACACCTATTCTGCTCATGAGACAACACTTTAATATCACCAGATGTAACCCAGATGGTACATATTATTTTCTATACGGATGCTGCAAATACATATATACTTTGCATTTGAAGTCTTTTAAGTATGATTTTTGTATTTATTTGAAAATTGTTCATTTTTATTTGAGCCATAAGGAAGATAAAATACAGCTCCCAGGTGAATGAAAATTTATCTATTCCACCCTGAATGATTCCAGGTTTCTGTGAGACTACTTTCAAAGGTGTGTGATCACTTCATTTCAGAAATGATTCTCACTGGCTCAACCACAATGCGTTACTGTCAAACGTCCATTATTATGCTGAATGGAAATGTTGGGGAGATAAATTTAGAACATCTTTCATCTCATTTTCAGTATTAACAACTGTTCCATATACTTGCCAGCAGACCCAAGTATGTGACAAAGTAGAATGCCTTAATTTAAACATTTAATTATTTTTCTGAGTCAAACTTGATTTAATAAGTAATGATAATTGGAGTCAGGCATGATCTTTAGATAATCAAGCAATGGAGCTCACTCATCTGAGAGAGCAGGAAGAAGTGGTGGTGGCATTTGTCATAATAATCTATGCAACATCAGCACCAGTATTTCTCCAGTGTTTGGAATCACTGAGAAAAGGTGATGAAAAAAGAAGAAAGTGTACAACTACAGGTAGAATATCAGAACAGTATTAAGAAACACACTATGCTGCTTTGTTGGTAGCTCGCAGTTCCTTTCATCCCTCCACTCCATTTCTTATTCTCTCTTTCTATCCCAAAGTGTACACCATTTCTGCAATTGTATTTTCTAGGCTAAAAACTGGACTTCTAAGTGCTGTGTTTCTGCCAGAGATGGACCTTTGGCCCTGGAGAGCAACAAGGAAAAAGTAAGCACTTAAAAATATCAATAAATAAATACATTCATTTTTAAAGCTCTAACCCACAGAGTAGTCTGCTATTATTTCTGTTGTATTAAAGTGGTCATACAGAAATGAACATAAACCCAAAACATGAATTTTGTACCCTTAAGAACAATTGGAAAAGGAATTTTCAGGTCATTCTTGTCAATCATTGCCACAGATATGCATTATTCCACTAGACTAGTGAAAACCATTTCCTGCAAAGACCACCTTTCCATCAACAAAGCAGACAGTGAGACTGGTGCAAGGGTGGAATGTAGGCTTCAGTGTGTGTATCTGAAATGCTCCTCATGGGATGCTCATCTCACCTGCTCCCAAATGCTTCTTTCCCAAAGTTTCTCAAACGTCTGACCTACTCCTTTCCCCTCCATCAGTCCATGCAAAGTGTCTTCACTCCTACCAGCTCCTCTCCCATAAGCATTCTGTGCTTACCAAAGGTGGTTGGTTCTCCTTTCACATCTACTAGGTGCAAATTTCTGCTCTTATTTGATGCAAACCCAGACAAAACGAAAAGTATTCAAAAAACTTTAAGCTGTGCAAGTGGTTAGCATGATTACATTAGAATAAACAATGAAATGACAAATCATTCTTGCTACTTTAGGATGGAAAACACCACTAGTTCTACATCTTGGGCACAAACTTCTCCTACAGGTGTATTTTTCTATCATTACCTGATGCAAAGATATTATGCACCTTGAACAATTTGCTGCTCAGTGCTGTCAGAGAACAGCCACTGGATTGGATGAATTGTTGGTCTGATGAGATAGAACAATGCCTTTACTCCATCCCATAAGCCCCATAAGTAATCTCCTAATGAAATTATATTTAGCTCCTTCTTATAAGTCACTGCTGCTTCCAGTTGTTATTTTCTGAGTTCTTTCTGGTTTGTGGCATTTGGTGTTTACAGCATTCTTTTTGTAATGCCAAACTCCAGCAGAGTATTTTAGGTATATTCATAAGGTACAGCCATATCTGGAGAAAATACCAAGGGACTTCCCAGCAGTAGACAATTAATGACTATTAGGAGGACTGTAAGGTATCCTGCAGCAGCAATGGCACACATTTTACAGCAATCACTGCCCAGTGCTTTGGAAACAATCTCTCTCCTGTTATGCTGCTGCCTGTTAAATATCTTGGCATTTATCTCACAGCAGAGACCATTCGCCTGTGCCAGGGTTCTGTTCCATTGACAATGCCTCTTAATTGCCTTGTTGTTTAAATAAACAAGACAAGATAATTAAGCGATAATGACAAAGAAATAGGATGTTAGTGATAATGGGTAGTAGATCCCTCTTCCACTCTAACTTCACTATCTAGAGCAGCCCAAACTCTCTGCCTGCATTAAATCTCACAGCAGCCTTTTGAGTTTTGAAAGGACCCTTTTATCCGTGCTGTTTAAATAACTCAATAAAAGTGAAAAAGTCTGGAGGAAGAATTCAAGACTGGGAAGATGAGAGGATCAGGTGATGCAAAGGTTCTGGAAAAGTATAGGACGTACCTCTGGCACAAAGAAAAGCAGTTCTGCACGGGGAATAACCCAGCAGGAGGAGCTGCCTGTTTGCTGCTCCGGTGTTCCTGGCAGTCCAGTAGGGGCTGGCCCGAGCTGATCTGTTTCTGCTCCTGACCAAAGCTCTTCAGCCGTGCAGTCTCCCCAAGGGCTGGGCAGCAGGAATGCCTCCCTGCTGATGCCAGCTGCCTGGGCTGCTGTTGCACATGCTCTTTCTCAGTATCTCTGCTCGCACTTCACCTTGCTGTTGTCCCATACTGGGGGCTAATCAAAAAGGATGACTTTGAGCAACGCTTTAGGCGAAGATTAACCAAAGCAGGATTTTCAGCTGTTTGGCTCTAGGAACAAAGCAATTTTAAAGTGTATTCATACACTTGGGACATTAATGAAATAGATTGGTGGTCTTTTCCATTCATTACCTTATTTCTTCAGTTGGAGATAATAGATGAAGATACAAATCCCAAAAGATTTGATATGGAGAAGTCTGAAAGTATTTTTTGTGTCTGGGATTATTTTTTCTGACAGCCTACTAAGAAGACAGGAGGACTGCAGATGGATGGATCTCATTTCTTTTCTGAGATTTTTGGTTTATTTTGGTACTTATTGGTGTGTACAGTTGACAGAGGCAAGTTCTGCATATGATGATGCCGTTGTACATTTTGAGGTATCAGTACAATCTGTTCTGGCAGAAACACGTAGCCAAGCAAAGAGTGGTAGTGAGAAGAAAGAGAAGTTCCTTTGAACTTTTTTGAAGTTCCTGTTATCTCTCCTGGCTTCCAGCTTGGCTGTACACTTTGCTTCAAAGACTAAAGCAGTATCATAACCAATTTGTTTCCAATTTTCTCAGTTCAAACATCTTTCCTGCTGGTTGTTGATATTGATCTGACAAGCTCCATGAGAGGTTTTCAGTGCATTCTTAAAGCACTTGTCTTGGCCTCAAACTGCTCAGGCTATTTGAATGTAAAAAAACACCATGTAGACCAAGGGCCTGCTCTTGTGCTTGTTCTAGAACAGATTACACCTTACCAAGAAAGTTTTAATACTGAGATTAAAAAGTGAATTTTTGAGACAGAGGTGCAATGTTTGCTCCACAATCGTGTCTGCCGATGCCACGAGCCAGGAACTATGATGGACTTGAAAGACTGGCTATGTAGTCTTGTCTGTTACTTAGACATTGAAAATACAAACAGAAATGTAGAGCAATCTTGCTGAATGCTGATTTGTTCAGCTATTGATTATTGCTTTAAGGTCAATCAAAGGAGGGGTTAATTTTGGAAATCAAGGAAATATGAGAAAGATTGCCTCTGCTGTAGCAGTAGATCTACCAAAACACAAACTCTTATCAACACTTTCCAGGTGGCTTCTGGCAACTGACAGTGGTTTGTGTCAGGCTGGACTGGAGCAGGTTGAAGAATGAGTGCTAGCTTCAAAACAGTTTTACTAGGACTGAAGTACTTACATGATGTTACAGAGATGTTAGGAAATTCTGTAGGTATTTTGATCTTTGATTTTTTTGCTAGCCATTATCTTCAGGGTTACAGGTCAGATATCTGGGTTGATGAATAGGTAGCTTTCATAAGGGCTGGGCTTGTGTTAGAGAGGCAAATTATACTGCAGCTCAGAAAAAAATGAACTGTGGAATATTTCCATACAGCAGAGTAGGAAGCTGGTTTATTGATATTGAGGAATCTGACTAAATCAGTACCATAGTTTGATGGCAGAACCAAACCTGAATCCTGTACCCTTAAGATCCTAGAGACACATGCTGCATGCTTAGTTTGCTCTTTAAAGGATAATGATTAGGATACCTTTTCAGGCACTTTGATCAGACAAAATGAGGATACATGGTGCATGTATCACTGATATATATATATGACACATCTGTGTTTGTGTGAGCTGGAAATAACAGGCAAAGAGCTTGTAAAAAAGGGTGTTACAGCACACTACCATGCTGCCCGCGCTGGCATTGCTTTTGTGAAGAAGGCCCTCAGAGACAAATGCCCGCTTCCGTGATTTTTTGGCAAAAATAATTGTATTTTTGTCCTTTCATATTCATATATTTGATTCTGACTTGCATTTTGAACTTATTCACAGGCAAAGATATGGGTTCATTTTCTTTGTGGGAATGGGAACTTACTATGTTCTTATCCCCCAAGAAATCTCCTGAAATAATAAAGTCACTGGGTTTTAAAATAAATGTTGAGCACTTCATGAGCTAAATATGCCACTATTAGAAAGAAACAAAGAAAAGATAAATAAAATGGAAGCTTATTTGCATCTGATTTACATTATCCTATGAGCATTGATTTCATTTTTATTTCATTCCTCTTAATATTATTCAGATTGAAGACTGCAACCTTGCTGCAAATTTACAGCTGAGTTTCATTGTTCATTTAATCATCTCAGGTGTTACTGAAATACGAAACACTGGTGCTTGAAAGATTTCCCCTGAGGTTCATGGGAGCTGCCTGTATCCTGAGGCTAGAGGAGGGGGTTTGCAGATATGTTCTGGCAGTTGCTGCTCTGAATTTTGATGATCGTTTGTTGAAAAATTGTATGGGCTATCCTGTGTCAAGACAATCATTGCTGTCTCCTCCTTTTATTCAGCAATTTGTCTTCAAGCTTACTACTTAGGTTATGCCTTTTCTTTCCTCCATCCCTAACTCCTTGCTTCAGCCTAAATATTTGCAATAACTCATGTTTCCCTCTCCCTCATTCCTCTTATAGGCAGGAACAAACACAGTGTCAACACTGTGCAGATGTGTTTTAACCCAGCAGAATATTTTGGTGAGTTTGATGGTGAGTTATGAAATCTTTGTGGTTAGCTCACAACACAAGAGGATTCTCTGATAAACACAAGTAACTGGAGTTTACCATGAAGGTATCTTTGTCAGGGAATGTTTTTCTTTCTGTTTCCTGCAGCTTTGCTTTCTCTGGTTCAGAGAGTCAAAAAGTTAAGAGTCTTGGGCAATGGGCAGTACTATCCATGATTTGAAATTCTCTTTTAAATACTATTTTATAGTGTTTGCTTAAAATCTACTGTTCCTGCAAGCAACTCCTCCTATAAAAATATTTACCATTGAATATTTGCTGAAAGCAAGCACAAAAAGCATTATCATGTTCTAAATTAATTTATAAAAATTTAAACCACTAAGAGTTAAAAATATTTTGAAATCTTTGTTTAGCTGCAGTCTGTTTCTATTGACACAGGCTTACGAGAATCTTGTGGCTGGGAGCTCTGATGTTTCCTTTTCAATTTTTCAAATTACGTTTTGTTCTTGATTTTTGGACAGGCGAAATTGTGATGGCATTGTAATGAACAAATGAATGAATACATAAAAATGTAAAAATTTCCCCTTGGGCAGCAATTTTGCTCATATTAATGCTGGAAGAGAGGGTTAAGTGCTATGTGACAGAAACTGTATTAGCTGTTGCAAAAGGAGCTACTCATTTTGATCAACAGCAAAACGTTTGCCTTCGAATCTCCAGTCCCAGTTGGAGCAGCAACCTTTCCCCTATAATTAATTTTTGTGTGCTGTAGTCCATTAGAGAAGAGAGTGACAGCCTCTGGACACAGATTACTGTCTTAGGTATGGCCCAAAGGAACATTATGGTCTTAATTAAAGGTGGCTCAATGTGTCAGCCGTTGAAATAGTTTGAACATTTTTAATACCGTGTCAGTATCTAACCACCTTAAAAGAATTCTGGTAGCAAGCAAACTAAGTAATTTAAAGGCAGCTCATGTTCTCTGTAAGTTTTGCAGGACTGCTATTGGGAATACTTGATAATTTATGAAGGCTTACACCACCAAATTAATTACATTTTCCTGATGCCACATGTCTTTTTCATACAAGCTAGCTCTGAATTATAAGTAACAATATTGTCCTTGTTCATTCCTTCAGTACAGGAGACAGCTTACTAATAATACCGATGGAATTCAGTTGCTGTATTTTAGAAGTGTCATTTATTAAACATTGCTACAGTTAAGGTGGTATATGCTCCTCTAATGTTAACCCTGATTTCTGCTATATGTATTACTGCATCTCAGTTCTGCGCCTTTGGCATGGGTTTGATTTGGGAGCATTTCTTACAGTTTAGAAAAAATAAGTTCTGAGGAAATGAGCAACACAGAGACTTGCTGTGCTATGCAGGAGGTACAACACCACGCACTCTATTGTTTTATGTGGGAATGAGGTTATACTTCAAGCCACTGTTCTGACAAACAAAATAACCTTGGTGTCCTTACAATAGGAAACTCATTATCAGTGGGTTTCTTCTGAGGTCCTGTAATCTTGAAGCATGCTTGAGTTTTGCAAAGCAGATACTTCTTGGAAAGTCTGACAAACTCTCCTGATGTGGTTGGCTTAGAAAAAAATGAATGTTTTTCAATTTTTCTTTAAATTAAAATCAAATCAATTTGAATAGGTAGTAGATGACTATAGCTAACCCCTGAGCTTCAGTTATCAAGGAGAGAAATAAATGGACCGTCTATTTTCTTTAATAAGGTTTTAGAATATTGAAACTTTTTTTTGTGCCTCTTCCATTTCTTTTTTCTGATTGGTATTAAGATGATGAAAGAATATCTAGGGCTGCTTTTGGAATAATTTCAAGTCAGTGACTTTTACAACGAAACTATTTTTTTTCCATAATTCCCTATTACTTGAAATAAGAATTAGATTGGAGATGAAATTCCAAGAGGAGAATTTTTCACAGAAAATCTCATTTTCCTCCAGTTCCTTTAAATACTGAAGTTTGATCTGTGAAAGAAGCATGCTGTTGTGGAGTTTCATCTGAGTGGGATTGAGGTGAAAAGACCCTCTTTCACTGCAATTATTGGAAAATGCAACTGAGAAAAACCCAAAATGTACTGTGAAAGCAGTATGTATAGATGTGCCCTTTTTGGAACATGATGGAGGATCTTGCATCCTCTTCTTAGAAGGGAGTGAAAATGTTATTGGACAATGACACTACAGTATCAGTGCAGGAGGAATAACTTTGGAGCTCGCAGTTCTCCAGCACTTAGGCTTAACATTTTTGCAAGTGAAGAGTTCTGCTCCAGTATTTTCCTTTCTGATTACGGAGCTTTATGGAGCCGCGCTTTATTTTTCAGCCGTATCAGTCACACATGTATTAATGGTCAGCTTCCAAACATTGCAGATTCTGCAGAGAAGACCATGCTGAAGTAATGGTGAATTATGTTTTCTGCTGCATTTAGTCTTCAGCTCTGAATAATGTTTGGTCATCTTCACATTATGTTAAGTACAATGGATGTTGAAGGCCTTCCAGGTAGCGACATCTGGTTGTGCTACTTTACAGTACAAAGATTGCCTCAAGGAACTACGCCTCAAGTAGTTCAGCATCTGTTTCAGGTTGTTTCAAGAGATGGTATACTCCTTGTAAGCTTGCCCACGAAGAATTCTTACATGAGCTTTGATAGCAGAAACATTTTTCTGCTTTTTCTGCAGCATGCAGTTAGAAGTTTACTTTTATAATAAGTATTTGTTTGTGCTCTGAAATTTAAATCTATCTGGAAGTGACTGGTGAAAACTTGTGTTAACTGAACATCAGAAATATTATAAATACTTGCAAGGGCAAAGGTATGTTAAACAGCCCTTCACACAGTCAGAACTTTTTAACTGTAACGATACTGACCATGTTTTGTCCCCATCTCTGCTCAAAAGTAGAGGAAATTCAGGTCTTTGTCAGCCCATTTAGAAGTTTGCCATCTATTCTCAGCTTCTGTTTTCTGATAGCACTAATGTCCTTTAATTTCTCTTTACTCAGAGTAAAATTGTCTGTAACTGCTGCACAGCAGGCACTAAATCAAACCTTCTTAAAAGACATTTGGATTTCTGACCAAAAATGAGATTCTCCATCTTTCACTGTCTTGAACCAATGCTTCCTGAGTTTACAGAGTTCGCATACTCCAGATTGATTTATTTTGAACAAGATCTGAAGTCTAACAAATTGGAAAGAACACCAGTTAAATGGTGTTGCAACTTTTAGTGTACAAATATAAATTGTTAACTAATGGCTGCCCTGGGTCAGGCTGTATTAACGGGGACCCACAAGATGGTGCTGCCATAACTGACCTGTTTAATCTAGCTAGGCTCAGCAAACAAGAAAACACCTTGCCTTCCTCTCCTAAAGAGGCAGTAAGGAATGACTCTACATGAATCACTCACTCTGTTGTTCCCCAACACATTTATAAAACAATGTGCTATTTGTTTTCAAAGTATCAGGATGACCCTTTGTTAGGATGAGCTACATCCTCTCATTGTCTCTCCTTCAGTACCTCCAGTGGTTGGACACCTTTACCTACTGGGAGATTCTTTATAAGATATAGTTATATTCCAAGCAATTGTCTGACATAGAAAGTGCTAAGGAAGAAATAATGTGAGATCCCTGATGATGGCATGTCTAGACTCAACACTGCAGCCAGACCTGTGCATATCATGGAAGCTGTTGCCATAATTTTAATACGTGAAACATCCCACGCTCGTACTCATTTGAAAGGGAAGGCCAGAATGGCTGGGTATTTGCCAGCTGCATCAGGATGTGAATAATTCTCTCAGCTCTATACATAGTCATTGTTGTCCTCCTTAGACCCACATAATATTTGGAGTCCAGAGTTGAACCCTAAGAAAAGAGTCACAGACATTGTATCAAATGTCTCCAAGGATTATCATACAGGTCTTCTGCTGAATCTTGCTGGGAAGCCTAGAAGGTAATTACCTTTACCTGCCCCCCTACTGAGTTTCTGTTCTTCCAGCTGCCCCTGTCCCATGAAGGCAACGATGAATATGTGCTGGTCCACATGAGAAGAAGGCTGCTGTGCTGATTTAAAAATCCCATGCCAGTTCTTTTCTGCCGGGGCTGCTGTGGTACAGTGGGAGGGAGCACGTGCCTGAGCCTCAGGGCCATGGTTCCTGCAGTTGGCACTCTGAAATGCCCAGCAAAGGCAACTGCGCTGTGGCTGAGGGTGATGCTTGGGGGGTGTTCATTGGCACACACTTCTGCCATCTCTGCTGTGGTGTGATAACTGCTGGCAGATGACTGTGAGCATCTAGAGGCTTTAAAATGTCCCAGAAAATTCCCCATGCGTTTTTTGTCAGTCTTTGCATTGTGCCACCCTCATTAGTTTCCATGCATTGCTTGTCCTAGTCCAAGTGAAACTGCTGAATGGAAAGGATGCCTTCTGTGGTAAAAATAACATTAGTCTCTGTTGGATTATGATTTCATTTATCTACCTATTAACAAAAAAGAAAAAAAGATGTGAAAAAGGTGTGTGCAGGATCACCTTAGACTCATAATAAGATTGTTATTGTTGTTACAGTGAATTACTCAATAAATATCCTGTTGGCTGCAATGAAAGAGAAGCTTAGGATAAACTGTTCCAAGAAATAGCATTGATATGTCCATATCAACCATGAAGGAATCAGGAGGGATGCATAAGAGTCAAATCTTTTCCTGGAACTAATATACAGTTGCTTTGAGCACACACATGCACAGTAGTGTACAATCCTTATTTATTGCATTTTCACCAAGGAGTACTTCTAAAATGTTATGAGAGACAGATCTGAAAATATATGATTTATCTGGAAGCAGAATGAATTAGATGTGTTATGTAGTTTGGGTTTGAGTGAAGATGTTCCTGTTTTCACACACTAAAGACTGGTATTGATTTGATGCATATACAGAATAAGCTTCTTCACAGCTGTTTAAACTCTGCCCTCTACAAACTTCCATGAATATTTAGGTTTATGTTGCCTTTCTCATCACATCAGTGCTGTTAGGAGGGTTTGTGATACCAGGGAAGTGGTTTGGTTTTGCTGAGTTTACGTGAATTGTGTTTTAGGAGAACCCCTTTGAGTGGGAACAATCTCGTTTTAAAGTGTCATGTGTGATCTGAGCCTCAGTGAGTTGCTGGAATGGGCATGGAGATATTAAGCACTTTGGTAATGCCTTTGTGCTAAAACAGAAGGCAGCATTTTAGCCTTCTAGATTCTGAGGTTGGTTTCCAAGTTTTATTGGTGTGTCATAGTTTACTACTGGCTACCCCATACACAGCCTACTTCTCACATGGTTTGCACAGAATTTTAAGAAGAAAGAATGAGAATTTCATCAAACCTGTTGTGTGGTCAAAAAATGTACTTCATTACCTTTAAACTCTCAACAAAAATTGAGTTGACCATGCATAAGTAGCTGATTGTTCCAAAGCTTTTTACAATTCCTTGCTAAAAGAAAAAGCTGCCACTCCATTTGTTGTGTTCTTTAACTGTATTACTTCATGCTCTTTTCTGTGACAATTTTTCTTTATGGTTTCAGTTTATGTAGAAGACCACTGGCAATGTGCAGCACAAATAATTAATGTTCCTTCATAATTCTACCACATCTGTTGTCAGCAGGAAAGAAGTGTTTGAGAAAAAAGGTGAAAGTCAGTACCAGTGTTTTTTCCTCATAAGAGTCCAACATGAGAAACTCTGAGCACAGCAGCTTTGTTGAGAACTGCCTGACAAACTCTATGAAGATTTATCCTTTATTAATGTTTCTGATTTGTGGGCAGTTATGAAGAGGTCAGTGATCTCCCCCTCATCAGACAAGGCAATGGACCTCTTGGGTTCAGGATGAGCAATTGGGTTTTCCTCCTTGAAAAGATGGGTGAAGAAAGTCAGATCTGGTCCTGCAGGTTAATCTATGGGGCAGTCCCAGTGGCAAAAGTGCAGGCAGAGGTGTCATAGTCTCACAGCACTGCTCTTGGAACCATAGGAGCCCACTCTCTTCTGAGTGCACAGCCTGCTGGTATGCCTCAGTATCCTCTCTATTGCAGAACCATCACTCAAAATATTTGAATTTGTAATAACTTGTGCTTTCAAATGTCCAGTCATACAGCTGAATGCTCTGACGGAGCCAGCATCCTTTGGTTGGAGGTAAAGAACGTGGCATTTGGGCATTCCCATGGGATGGTGTCCAGCTTATCCTGTGCTTGGCACCGCAGTACAATGTGTGGCTGTTGGGTTGGTGAAGAAGTGCCTATGCTCGGTGACCTTTCCTACCCTTCTGCATCCTTCTCTGCCATGCTTTTTCTGCCCCTCTGCCAGGCATCATGCATATGCTGGAATAAGCAAGTGAGAAGAGGAAGATCCCCTGCCAGCAAGGTCTTGTTTTTGTGCAGGGGAAAATCCACCTCCAGCCTTAACCATTGATGAAGAGCATGGCCATTTCAGAATTACTCCTTATACATTGATTTCTGGTGGATTCAGCACGATAGAAATGCTCCGTTCTGAGTCTCTCACCTTTGCTTCTCCTCTGTGTTTGGACAGAGAAGGATTTCTTTCTCTTGCTGGCTAGAGGAGGTGAGGTCAGAAGGAGAAAGAGCTTGGGTGGCCAAGTCACAGGTGGCGAAAGAGCTGGGGAGGGTCTCCAGATGGCTGACGTAAGGGTTCATAAAGTGATGAGGACCCAACCCGCAATGTTCCTTTAAACCTAAATGTTTGTGTGTTACCAAGCCGTCATATAGAACTGTATAAACATTTTCACATGTTGAACTACAGATTAACTGTGGAGCTTATGATGATAATTAAAACCACAAACACAACATATTGGGAAAAATTCCACATGCACATTTAAGTTCCAGTCTTACAGTCAGGGAAAGGCATTACTGAGTTTCTCTTGAAAGTTGTTCTTTGTATTCAGCAAATCTTAGGCGAAACTGAAGGTCTTGCAGGATTGAATGTCACTATTTGTAGAATTTGGAGAAGGTATTTCATTATTTCTGGAGGTATTGTTTAGATCAGGATTTCTTTAAAAATACTTTTCAAAGTGAAAGAAACTGACATAGGAGTTTGGGATGATCTGTATATAGTATTTCATACCAAATGCTTAGATAGGAGATTTAATTCTTAATTATTTCAAGCCATTAAGAGCAGTGTAAATCTGCAGGGGTGGGGAAAAAATGAGATTTCAAAAGTGTGTTTTATTTCGGGCTTGTAACTTTTTATTTAATTCTTGCAACAGCAAGACAAATGTTTCTGAATGTTGCTTTAGCTATCTTCCTTGGGGGATGGTTTGTCAGGTTTGTTTCCTGTGCCACAAACTTTTCTGTGCAACACTGAGTCTACAGCTGGCTGTCAGCTGAGTGAGCCAGGAGGTTTACTTGGGCTACTGATGTTCCATGATGAAACACCAATTACTCTGAAATGTAATAGCCACATCAGCAGCTGAAGAAAATAAAGCTGGACCATGAATAATTACTTTTGTATGTGTATTTTTGATTTTTTTAAACAAGTCTCATAAATTTTTTAAAGTTTGAGATGTGTTTTTGAATGTTGGTGGTAAGTGAGACTAGAAATGAGGCAAGCAGCAGTATCCTCTCCAAAGTAGTCGAGAGGCCAAAACCCAGAGGTCATGACTCCTACCAGCAGAATAGAGATGGGAGAGTATCTGCCTGATGTAGGTAAAAATATAACCTGGTTTGCTCAAGCTGCAACTCAAAACGAGTCTTTTGACTTCTCCAGCCTCATTGAAGTGCTTGTATTCTAGTGTGATCTTGCACTGATCTTATCTATTTCACTGATATTTCTATTTCTGATTTTGGGCCTAATTCTCCACTAAAGTTATGCCTGGACAGTGCAAAGTGGCATTGCAGGAGAAAGGCTGAGAGCAGCTCCGAGCAAGAAGGAGTATCTCCATTGCCCAGCACTGCATTGTGTTGTCAAAATGTTGGCAACATTGGGGATGCCATAATACAGGCACAGTGTGGATGGGGTTAGTTCAGGGATCTTTTCACCAAGTAGTAGAGATGTACCTGAACTACAGCAGCACAGCCCAAACAACATGAGCAAAAGTTTAATGACACAGGGAAACTCGTAAAAATACCAGAGTTGGTGGGTTTTTTTCAACAATCAGAAGTGTTCAAAATTAACAATGCTGAATAAATAAAAAAGAAAGAATGACTTAAAGTGTCATAGGTCATGTTTAAGATTGAAACAGAGAACCTAGAGTATTTCAAGAGGCAAATTCTTAAATATTTCTTTGTTTGTTTTAAAAAATGAGCCCTTTATCTGCTATAAAACATTTTGTCCAAATTGTTGACCCTATTTTAAAATTTTGTTTTAAGCAATGTTTTCTTCTCTGTTGAGTTTCTGAAAATTTTCAGTTTGTTTTTTTTTTTCATTTTAAGTTCTCCATAAAAACTCATCAAAAATAAGCAAAGCCATATTTCTTCCCATTTTTTTTTCACACAAAAGTTAATATTTTAAGAAATTGACAACAGTTTTTGTGAAATAATTACACTTCAGGGGAGGAAAAAAAAACCCCTTACACACAAAAAAAGAAGTGATACTTCCGTAAAAAAAAAAAGTGATGTTAAATTCTGAGCAGCTGCAATCCAAAACAACACCTTGCAGAGTGTTGAGAAATTATAGCTACAGAGTCAGTAAAACACAGGTGTAAAGGGCTCCCTCTGTGGAGCACAGCTAACTGCAATGTTTGCTGTGTATTTGCATTTATTGGGATGTTGTCTTGGGAAGCCTTGCTGGCAATCTTCTCTGGGAATCTGAATTCAGAGTAAGAGAAATGTCACACTGGGCTGTTCAGCTTGAACCTTGCACTAAGCCTGCTCTGACACACCATTATTATTACTATTATTTTTAGGTCTGGATTGTGGGTTTTTTTTGCTCTGCATTAATGCAACTAAGATCATAACAGCAGCATATGCACAACAAAGCTGCTAACCAAGGAAATATCAGGCTTACAGCACTTCTTTGCACCACAGTTGCTTATCAATGAAGCGTGCATATAGCCTAATTAACATAACTAGAATGACTATAACTATGCTATCATTTTGTTTACTTTAGCACATTCTGTTGAGGTATATGGGTACCAATATTTGTTATTGAAATATTCCCCCTTGCTACACTCAGGCTGTTTAATTATCCTGTTAGTCTATTTTATTTATGGTGTGATTTAGTTGCTTAAAAGTGAGGAAAGTGTTAAAGTCCATAAACTCTTGGCTTACACAGTCTTCTCTACTTTGGATCTTGGACACAATCTGATAAAGCTTTGAGTAATTCTCACTCATGCAAGTAAGGCAGTCCTGTTATAATTAACATCACTATTGTCTTAAATAAGGCTTTGGAGGATAGAAGCCTAAAAATAAAAATAATCGAGAACATGCACAGCTAAAAGCCTTTCAGGCTCCCATTTGAGAAAGTTTAGTGCAAGTGAAGCTGTTAGTTTGGGATAGCATTGCCTAAGACAATGGAGAAACATTGTATAAAACATTTCTTTTGCCCTGGGTTAGACTGCCCAACTGAAATGAAGTTGTATCAACTTTTGATAAAAATAAGATGTCACTCCCAGAAATGTTTCCAGTGAAGGTTCGTAGTGCAGCATGATGATGCTTGCTTCAGCTTTTGTATAGTCCATGTGGACATCTGCATCTTCATGGCTTCAGTAGCGGTGTCACCAGTGTGCCTGCAGCTCGGGAGGAGCAACCACAGCACATTCTTATCCCTCGTGCCCTTGTCTAGGGCAGAAGGAGAAGGCAAGGGCCCATAGGACGTCAGTCCGTGCTGACAGGCATTTCTGGGGGTCTGGGACCGTAAAAATACTTGTGATGCTGTTGCCTTGAACTTCTCTCAACCTCGTGCACCCACAGCACAGGCTAACAAAGCCCTTCACTGGCTCTCACTGACAGAAGTGGTGCACAACCAGCTCAACCAGCAGAGACCTGGATCATCAGCTCTCTTGCATTTCACCAGGGTTAATGCCTCCACTTTCTGATGGTGTGCAAAACATTAATAACATAAGTCATGTTTGTACAGATATATGATTTCCATAATTAGGAATGTCAAGAGTGTATTTTAAGGTAAGGGTGTATAAATCAACACAGACATACTGAGTGTGTTGGCAGTTTAACACACCTTTGGGTGTAGTCCAGGGCCTTTCTTCACATTAAAGGAATAACAAAGGTTCTCTCGGGTCTCTTGCTGAGTTTGCTGGTTAGCTGGAACTCTCCTTTTTTTTGTGCTTTTGATGGAAGCAAACAGTTCATGGTAGTGTTTTTATTGGGAGAGTACCTCTTATGTGCAAGCTGTCATACTTACAGTCACTTCTAATTGGGAACAGCTTTACTTCTCAAGTTGACGCATACCACAGACAAAGTGCCTTCAGCATGTGGCAGGTCAGTGGTGTCCAGATCTTCCCAGGGATCTTCTCATGAAAACCGGATGGCCTGAAATCTTTCCTCCCCTCTCCCTACTAGTCCATTTACACAAAGACAATATAGATGTCTAATTTAAAAGCACCAAGTATAAAACCATAGAGGGAATTGACTGTAATTTTTTTCCTGAAAATTGCAGTCACATCACAGTCAAAAGAAGAGGAATAAATGAAGAAGCAACTCATTCCAAGCCCACTGTTAAAGAAGTCTCACAGTGGCTTTGCTGTCCCTACATGTTTCTTTACCATTCTTGATCAGGAACCATATATTAATGAATAATGCTTACATGCAAGATTTCTCTTAGAGTTATATCAGCTATTCCTAATAAAAGCTCAATATGTGGAACTTAAGCATCTACCAGATGTTTTTATTTACCAGTTCTTATTTTTTATTTAAAATTGCTTGTAGGGCTTTCTAATCACTTGGGTCTGATTTAAATGAGTAGACGCAAATTCATCTCTGAAAATACATCATTAAAGTGACGCAGTTTTACATAAGAGATTAATTTTATCCACGTCATGTTTTTAAATAAAAAAAATCTGTTACTGGAACACAAGCACATATACACTCTCTCTAACCCCTGGCCATCACCATGAAATGAAGAATCAAGGACATAACCTTTGGAGAAAAATATACACGTGACTCTTTCCATCTCATTGCCATCCCAAGGACTTTAGCATTGAAATGACAGCTGATTCCCTCTCCTCTTACACAGGCACAAAGGCAGAGAGAGGACTGAGGCTCAGAGACAAATATCTCAATGTCCACTGCAAGTGAAGCTTGTACCTTAAGAACAGCAGGATTGAACTGTTATGGCAAGTCGCAAGATTAGTCATGATTTTTACCCATCTTCTGCTCTCATCCTCTGATATGCTTGTGACATTTTCTCTCTCATTGCAGCCCATTAGCTGGTAATAGGGCACACACAAGTGTTTTGTGGGCTGTAAAGAGAAGAGACCAAATGTTGTGACATGCTTGCCAGTGACCATGGCTGCACTTGCTGATCCTTGTCTTCCACTTCCTTGCTCCTGTTTCAGACACTACATATGCAAATGTCTTTCTGCTGCTTGTTAATTGTCCTTGAAATCTAACCTTTTCTATTCCCAGCTTGTCTTCTCTTAAGTACACTGTCAATCATGTTGGGGCTTTCTAGATGTGTGATGGTTTAGTGGGTTTTATCCAAAAAGACATTGGTTTGCTTTGCTAAAAACATATGCTTTAATTTTCCATTGTGATTTCTTAAATTCGGAATGCGGAAGAGGAATCCTTCCGGTTTAAACAGCTTCCTAGTATTCTGTAGTGGTGCTCTGGGAGCACAACCTCATAGTGCCTGGACACGGGGCCCTGCTGCCTCAGAGAGGTGATGTGAGACTATTGCTCCTTGAACGAAGAGAGCCTTTCTGGGGCTCCCAGCAATACCATGCTGTGAATCATTTTATCATTGCTGTTGTGATCTGGGGAAGCAAACAGGATTTTACCCCTTATTTTAATGGTGTTTTTACTTGCCACTTGAACTCTTGCCCTCTCAGTTCCTTTTCCTACCATAAACACTGCTTCTGCTCCTCTTCCATTCCCATGCAGTCTGCTTTGCCTTTGCCCTTTCTTCTCCTCTTGTGCAGCTTGTGTTTCCGTTGTACTGGGTTATCTCAACAGTTTGCATTAAACTCATGTATTAAATGACATGGCATTTGTGCGGCTGCACACCCCACTCAGCTTTACTCCATGCCTTCTTTATTTATTCTAGATGCAGGTGACAGCAGTGCAGGCTGGACTCACCAGCTGGTGCTGTCAGGAAGAGCAATACGTAAAGTTTTACTTCAACAAGACTAAACTCCCATGGTCACCCAACACCTTGTTTGTATGAGCAGCCTTAGCTTGGTGAGACCTACTGCTGTATGCAACTGGGAAACAAGGAGCACCTTCCTTCAAAGAAGGGTATTTTTGAAAAGTACTAGAATGAGTGAGGGACGAAAACCATGTTAAAGGGAGCACACCCTATGTGCAGCTGAGCATGTGTGTGTTTTTGTGAGGATCCCCAAGTCCTGTCCACTGCTGTGGTCACAGAGAAGTGCCTGCAACAGGCAAGGCAAGAACGGCAAGCAAGGAAAAGAACAACCCCTGCCTGACACGCCTTACAGCACAGCACTGAGAGTCTTGAATAAAGAGCCTCAAGGTATCTAATGACCACGAGTGGCAGAGGTATATGGTGTACTTACATGCACAATTCCCAAACATTTCTCTTCTAATGGTGACCACTGCAGTGGTGGAAGTATTCCTTCGTGTGCAATGCCTGCCTCAAACCACTGCCTTTGCCGAGGACAGCTGCTCTGCCAAACACTTCTTTTCTTAACTTAGTCATTTCCCAGCAGACAGGAAACTAATCCTTTTCTCAGACCAAAATGTCTCTTATAATCCCAAACTGAGACACACCATGAAAATATTGCATTTTTATTTAAACCAGCCATTGTTTAATTGTGTTGTTTTTATCAGCAAATTGCTTTCTTTTTAAAATTCCCACATGTGACAAGTCACGTTGTAATGCATTACTTCAGGCTGTGTCTTTCATGTTGCATTAGAGTAAGCTGAGCTTAACATGATTTGATGCTTGCAACCTGCTTCAAACATGGCATGTGAAAGATTTGAAAGAGATGTATCTTTCAGGGGAAACAAAGAGTTTATAGATTTCTTTTTTTCTTTCATTTATATTTTTCTCCTTTTTAGTTTCAAATGGAAGTTAAATAATGGGACTGTTAAAGAAAGAATTAATCAATGCATCTCTTTTTCCTACTTGTAAAAGTTCTTTGAACTTTTAATTGTTTGTTTGTTTTCTGCTTTTTATTTCCCAACTTACTGAGAGAAAAATCTACCTAGTGACTCTTAGGAAAATGTCCTTTAGTAAAGCAGCAATTAGATTGGAGAAAAAGTGGTTATACCTTCTCTAATGGGTGCTGATAACAGAAGAAACAATTTTACTTTTGAAAGATGAAGGTTTATATGACTAAATCCCACCTGATCCCACCTGATCAGCCTCTTGTAATCTAAGATATTTTTAATTCTCCAATTCAAAGGTGAACATAGCAACTCTATCATGTAAATTAACATACTTGCCTAACAACAATAGTGAGGAAAAACAAAATAAAAATAACCTGAGTTGTTAGAGTAGCTTCAAATAATTTAATTTATCATGTTTAGCACAATAAATTTACACTTAAACATAGAAAAAAATGCATGTATTTCTTTGAAAAGTACAGAAGGAATGTTGTAACATTTGAGGTTTTGGGGTTTTTTTCCTCCTAGAAAACTGTTTACTCAGAAATGTTTTCCTGAAACATTTCTGAGCATGAGGTGGTTTCTCCCGATACAAGTAACAGCATAAACATGTTGGTGCTTAGAGTCCACCTGAAGAGTTTTCTGCTTTCTTAGCTGGTGGTGTTTTATTTTCTCTGAGACTATTCAGAGACTATATAGTCTATAGACTGTATATATTTTTATTACAGTCTATACATATAATCTATATATGTAGTCTGAATATGTACACAATATACAGGGACTATATATTAGACTATAGACTACAGAGACTACATATTCAGGCTCTATATAGTCTATGAGACTATGGTTAAGTATGAACACAAGCAGGTTCATGATTCACACTGGGCTAGACAATGGTGTTTTTATTCCTTCTGAACCATTCTTTTTTGCCCTTTGAGATCACAGCAATTTCAGTGGGATGATGTGGATGAAGAACCCAGTTTGTTATACCCATAGGTAACATGTTCTGTTTTTATGGACTTTTTCAGTGTAAAGATCTTTATTTTAGCTGCATATTTAATCTTGTATAGGTGCTAATATAACTGCAGCAACCTAATTTTCCATCATTTCAGGTCTTAAAATTACAATTTTAGAAGGCATGCTCTGGACCAGCCAAGAAGCAGAGTCCTAATGCAGGAACCACAAGGTAATATCATATAATTCCTGTGTACAAAATCAGAATTCTTGACCAAAATGGTCTTTTCTGGGATCAAAATCTATTAAACTCTGTCTACTCCCTCGAGGGCAGAGGCTCTGCAGAGAGACCTTAATAAATGAGGGAGATGGGCAAACACCAACTGTGTGAAGCTTAAGAAGGGCAAGTGCCAGATTCTGCACCTGAGATGGGGCAATCTTGGATGTACAGACTGGAGAATGAGAGGCTGGAGAGCAGCACCACAGAAAGGGACCTGGGAGTCCTGGTTGATGGCAAGCTGAATATGAGTCAGCAGTGCCCTGGCAGCCAGGAGAGCCAACCGTGTCCTGGGGGGCATCAGGCACAGCATCGCCAGCTGGGCAAGGGAGGGGATTGTCCCGCTCTGCTCTGCACTGGGGCGGTCTCACCTTGAGTCTTGTGTGAAGTTTTGGGCACAACAATATAAAAAAGACATTAAGCTACTAGAGAGCATCCAAAGAAGGGCCATGAGGATGGTGAAGGGCCTTGAGGGAAAGCCATATGAGGAGCAGCTGAGGTGACTTGGTTTGTTTAGCCTGGAGGAGACTGAGGGGAGACTACATGGCAGTCCTCAACATCCTCACAAGGGGAAGTGCAGGGATAGGTACTGATCTCTTCACTCTCATGACCAGTTACAGGACTCGAGGAAACAGCATGAAACTGAGTCAGGGGAGGTTTAGGTTAAACATCAGGAAAAGTTCCACTTCTGGAACTCCTTCCATTTCTGAAGTTTCCTATAACAGAGTTGTTGGAAATAACAAGAGAGCAACCTCGATACAAGGGTCAGCACCTAGTATTTCTTTGTAAACCAAAGGTTCTATTTTTGTTTGGACTCCCTGAAGTTGCCCGAATGTCATGTCAAACCAAGAAGTGTTATGAGCAGAGGATGTGGTATATGTCTCATGGAGTTGGTTATAAATGATTTGGGATCATTGAGATGATACCTATAAAAGTATTTCTGTTTCCAAAATGGAAGTATTTTCCACATTCTGTTTCGCAAAAACTAAGTACTTAGTGAGTTTTTCACTTGCGTAAGAAGTGATGGGGGTGGAGGTAATGGTGTTTTCTAGCTCATCACTACTGATTCGTTTGCATTTAAACAGAAAACAAAGATAAATGTAATATTCTTTGCATTACCATGGGGTTATCCACTGTAGTTTCTAAATGAGAATTTCACAAGCTGGCAGGATACTGAGTTTCACTGCCAACTATTTGATTTAGTAATATAACTCAAGGAGTAGTGTCTATCATAGCCCATGGATGTGCAAGTAGACAGTACGTCAAGAACCTCTGAAATGGATGCTGCATTGTTATCATGTGTTATCTGCACCAGGTCAGACTGTTGTAATGTCCATTCCTTGAGCAATAGTTAAAAGCTCCTTACAGCAAGCCAACATAAATCTAGAAAGTCAGCCAGAATGTTGTACTAAATTTTTCCAGAGCATGTGCCAGCGGGTGTCTGTTGTGCTAAGCACCTCACTAGGTACCCTGATCTGTAGTGCTGCTAATTGCTCATAATGCCAGCTCTCTTCATACAGACAGCCACAGGAGCAGCAGTGGGAATTACTTATAGAATTGCTAAAAAGCCTGGAGAGGGCCTCTGGGAGCTTCCCACTTACTTGCTGCATGCTGATGAGTCCTCTTGGTTGTTGCTGGTCACCAAAAGGTGCTTCCCTTTACAACCCCTAAAACACCAGCTCTTAAACAGTCTGTACATGCCTGCTAAGGCACAGCAGAACAGAGTGGGGATACAGCTCATGTTAGTTCCCTAGTCTTCTGAGTTGCCAAAGAAAAATGCTTTAATGTAAGCCAATTACCTTCAAACCACCCTTACTACAAGTCAGGTTAAGGTAAAAGCCAAATGAAAGTGTAAATTCACAGCATCCAAAGCTGACTGTGAACACAAAGGTTCATGCAAGTTATGGGCAGAAGAAAAAAAAGCACACAATCTGTAGACATGAAGTTGAAATTAAAGTTATTTCTTAGTACAGCCAGCTAAGGTGCTAAAGGTGCTTCAGTGCACAGCTCATCATTGACTTTGGCCTCCATTGTGCCAGCAATGTCATTGTGCCTACAATGTAGCTATTGGAGAGGAGCATCCTGGGTGAGGCCATCAGCTCCAAAGCACCTTTCCAGGGGGCCTCGGTATTGCCATAGATGTCAGCCTTCCCACTCGAGTTCTTCCTTGGAAGTTCGAACAGAGTGCTCTTTTTCAGCCCTCGCATGAGAGGCATGATGGAATTTGACTCTCAGTGAACCTTAACCAACTTTTCATGTGATGTATGCAGATTTTCCTTCCAAAAAACCAATTGGAAGTTCTAATCTTTTAAGAGACAATCACATAGTGTGCAAAAACCTTTGATAAAATTTCTAAATAAATACAGCATGGAAAACAAATAAATCCTGGTGATGATAAAGCTTAATCCAATAAACTAATCTGATCAAAAGATTGGTTTTGTAAAATCAATTACATTTGTCTTCAAACACAAAGACATAGACAAGGTTTTTAGAAGAAATACATTCTCTGTAGGGATTAAGCCACAAATTGATTTATGAATATACTCCCCTAAGAGAAACTAGAATATAATTCCTAAAGGATCTCTATCAAGAACCAATGGGAATTTAGTCTCTTTTGTACTAGTTTAGCAACTCACTTGAAAACATGTAAACAATGTTTGGTATACAGCATGTGATTTACAGCATACACTGTTTTGTCTCCCTGCTTTCAAGGAGAACAACACCAAGCTGTAAAACCTTCTGCTCCAGATCATTCCTTCAAAATAAATCCAGTTCAGATGCTCTGTGAGGACTGGTATTTCAAAGTGATAACTGGCAATTTATAAATCACCCACTTTCTTTTGCAATGAGACAGCACATCTGTAATCCATATTTATTTCCCATTAATAACTGTGACGGTGCTGCAGCACTGATTGCTTCATATCGTGTGCATTTCACCTTACTAACTAACCTTGAAGAAGAATAAAGAGGAGCAATTTCCCCCTTTTTTTTTCACTCAGAGAGTGTTCTAAGATGAACTGTTGCAAAAAAATTTAAGTAAGTTATTGTACTCACAGATGCTCAACATTTTCATGAGTTTATTAATGAAATCTATATTTGCACCATTTATGTTTCAATCCCTTTTTCATTTTTAAAAACAGTCAAAATGTTGAGTCACTTCAGGTTGACATTGGTTACAGTGTGACTTTGCATGCCTCCAGGATTTGTAAAATTGCCAAAACAGATTTTAGGAAGCTGATGGGACTAGCCTACCAGGAGGGAGACTTAACAGCAACAAGATTGATTATAATCAAGTCTGCAAAGGGAAGGCGGTAACAGGCCAAGGTGCATTCCCTGTTTGCCCTCAGGCTATGCTGTCTGCTGGAACTGGCAAAAAATTGTGTAACCTGGACTGTTCCCGCTTGCTATTCTCATCTCCCTACACTGGGAAAGACTACACAAATTGCAACAGCCCTGTCAAAGAAGTCAAAGAAAAGGCTCTGATAATGGCTTTGGTGAAGAAATTATGGAAGTCTCTTCTCCTGCATGTAGCTGAGGAGATCGTGGCTATCTGCAGAGAAGACTCCATACAAAGCCTGATTCATTGAGCAGAGCACATCTTTTCTGCTTCACCCATGTTTTCTTTTTTTTTTGCCTAGTTTCATGTCTGTTGCCAAAGTTTCTGTGTTAAAAGGCACCCTGTTTTGACAACTTCTAAACTTATGTTAACGTTTATACTGAATCTTTGATTATTGAAGCATCATAATCTCCAGTAATAAATTCTATAAAGTAAGTTGAATAATTAACCTCCCAGCCAAAGGAGATGTGAAACTGCATGGGAAATATCAGATGCACACACTGCCTACTTTGTGATGCACATCCTAACCACTGCTAAAGGCTTAAAACACTCATACTTAAAAATACCTTTACAAGAGGGTTATCTCTCCATTCTTGCCTAATATTGCTCTTAAATCAAATATACCAAAGATTAAATCATTGGCTTCATGTCACACTAAACATTCAAAATCATTATCCCAAAATCCTTTTGGGAGGCAGACAAGATGCCCTCAGTTCAGCTCCCTGTAGATTGCAGGTCAATAGCACAAAGACATAGCATATAATTGGACTCAAGTGGTAGTCTGAGCTCATAAGAGGCCAAGAACAAATTAGTCTGAATCATCTCTTACTTTAAAAAGAGACATTTAAGTATGGGCACAGTTCAGATTTGCAGCTGCCTGACCTGTGGATAAATACAAGGCTTTAATGCTTCCAGAAACAGAACAGTGAACAATTTGGGTGCCTGAATATGACAGTAAACATCAGCTTTTTTGATCCAGGGCATTTCTGTGAGAATTTTGGCTTTAGGATGAACTCTGAATTCTTGAATTTATATTGAAGTACAAAACAACTTTAAATTCTACATTATAAAGCAAAATGAAGAGCAAAATAAAAGCAGCAAGCAAATACTAACTGTGAAATAGTTCCAATAACTATCAAATATTGTTTTTTAATGTTGTATGACATTTTACAGATGGAGAAAACAATCAGATGTCAATTGTCAGCCAGTTAGTACATTAAAATAAATGCAAATGCAAAAATTACTGACCTGATATCCATTGTGATATCATGAAATTGATATGTCTTTATTTTACCAAGGAATTTTTAAAATGACTAAGTATTTATTATTAATAATGGAAGAATAAATCAAGAAAGGATCAGTCTATATTTTTTCCTTATATTCTCCAACTATCTGATAGCAGCTGCCACATACAGTGAAAAATCAGGGTTAAGATCCTTTCACCTAACTTGAAGTGGAAACTGTGATCCTAAAATTTAGCAAACAAAGAAGGTATCTAGGTTGGAATGTGAGTTTCCATTCACATCTGACTGTCAGTTAATATATGGTAACAATGAACACATTTCATACTTTGGGTAGAACAAACAAATATTTGCTTCCTGAAAATGTGTCTGCGATGCATGGGCACTAGCAAGTGTAATTCAGTCAAGCTGGAAGGAGACCAAAGTGGCTGAAGCATGAGCCCAGAACACAAAAGAATCAGCTTTGGAGCTTCACCCCAGGCTTTTATGGCAATGCTGGAGAAGTCATGTGGCCTCCTGTATGCCTCAATTTCCCTTCTGTACTGCAGGGCTAATAGTATCACTCTCCATCTCAAAGGAAGACAGTCCTGTAGGTCTGTGATTCAGCCTAGCCAGCCAAGCAGGAAGAAAAAACGCATTGTGCTTCTCGCTCTTTGGGGTTATTTTTGGTCCTTTACTAGGAGGTAAAAGAGAGATGAAAGCACCATCTGAAATGTACTTTTTGCTGCTGGAACAAAAGTAATGGTGTCTATCAGATTTAATCAAGCTGTTTGTCTGCTTTTACTTTCCTGTACTTGAAACACTGCAGCACTTTGTTTGTAGTGCTACATTTCTTCATTGGTTCAGTTTATGTTCAAAGAAATTTAGACTTGAACATAACTTTTAAAGTGGTAGTTTTAGTGTTTGTCTAGAGGGCTTGACTCATGGAATCTGTCACATTTTCCCCACAGCATGCTAACAATTCAGGTGAAGCATTGCGGTCACCATTGTAAAGCAGTGGCCATATTTTTATATATGTTGCTTTGTAATGAATAAATGGTTCCTGTTGAAAAGAAGCTGGTAGAGCAGGAGGTGGCAGGTTCCAATTTTGCTTTCAGAAAGCATCACAGGTGCAGCTGGCTGGGGGCAGGAGACCAGCCAAAGTCTCCTTGGGCAGGCCTCTTTTCCCACAGCCACATGGTTTGGGTGAGGTAACACTTACTTATCAGCGCAGCACAACATGAGGTTAAACAGCAGGATGCAAGTTTGGGACACTAAAATACTCAGCAAGGTCTTGTTGACTTCTGCTGCAGGAGAATTTCATCCTCAAGGATACAACATTTGCCTGTTAATGGGAAGAGCAGATCCTGAAGATACCACCCCGTTGTTCATAAGGCAACCCTGAGTGCTGGCTCTGGCTGTCTCCTGTATGTGCCCACATTCACCAGGCTCGCTCAGATGAAAAAGAATGGAGATGCACAGTATTGGAAAATTTTTGAAACTAGTATTTCAGCTCATTTCCGTACTTCCCCATCTTTTCCATCTCCTTTTCTTTTAACTCTTCACATTCTTTCTTCTCTCTCTAATATTTCCAAGCCCAGAATTCATTGAATTCATTGACCTTGCAAACAAAAACAAACAAACAAACAAAAAACCCTGGGAAAGAACAATTCACTTGCCAAGTGCAAATACTTTAACAGATGCAGAATACAAACCAAGCTGTGAAGTCAATCAAACCTGTAATGTCTCACATTAGAAGCCCTCTCTCTCCCTCCCTCTGGGTTTCTACACTGTATTATTTTTCCTTGATTGCATCATTCTTTTGTGAAGACTGAAACTCTTGAGAACATAATTACTCTAGTCTCTATAATAAATATATTATAGGAATGGTGTGATTTATGGATTTTGGTAGTATTTTTAACAACCCTGTTATATGTCAGCAAGGATTTATGGCACGGGTCCCTTGATCTTATAAGACCAGGCACAACAACCAAAAGCCCAAGAACCTCTAACCATTAGCAATCTCTAGTGCTCTTTTGTCAATAGGGAGGATTAAGAGGACACACTGTATTAGTATGGGATTCACACTCAGGCTGCCCAGGACATTCCATGTCCCTCAAGGGCCACCGTTGCACAGCACCGTTGCACAGCTGTGAGGACTTCCCAGAGAGTATTTAAGCCTAGACCTATATTTTAAAAATGCAAAATTGAACCTGGAAATACTTGAACCCGCTGGTCAAGTGCCTTAGCACAGAGGTAGCAGATGTAGAGCAGCTCCTATCTGTAAGGAAGCCACTAGAGGGAGGGAGAGGTCCACAGTGCCCTTCCCCAGCCAGCCTCTCCATCTCCGCCATCACCAAACACAGGCTAGACCCTGCCTTCTAACAGGCGGTGGGGACTTCAGGTTTGACCCATGTCATAGGACAAATTAAAGTGGCAGCAGTTTCCCAAGGTCTTCAGTGTCTGACTCTCCAAAAGCTCCTCGTAGCTTTTCTCTAGCCCCGGCCGCTGCTGCCACGTGGCTGCGATTCCTCAGTGCCGAGGCTGCAGGCCAGATGGAGGCATCCTGTGGACTCGATGCAGCCCGGGAGCCCTCAGCTACAGCACCATATGCAAGTGGTGTTTTACACACATCCCAAATGTCAAGCCGTGGCTAAGTCGCAGATGAAGTATAATGCTCCTGCCGTAGCACAGTGCCCTTAATACCACCCCACAGTGTGGGAGAGTCCTTCCTCCAAATCATCAGCTGCAGATGAGCTCTGTGCTTATTAAAGGCCCCTGAGTACTTTCTAGCAAGAGCATCCCCGGAATAAAGTGTGTCTCCACTCCTCCTCAGCTGAGTTTTAACACAGAATTTAATAAAGATTTATAGGTTTTCAGAGATTGTTTTGAGCTCAGCCAAGGTCTGTTTTTTTAATCACACTTTTACATAGGGGGCAGGGGAGGAAGTGTTTCCAAAGCTATAGAAACTGAAGCAATATCTCAGGTATCTCCAGCCTCACTCAATGTGCTACCAGCCCTTTAACTTAGGAGAAAACAAGATTTCTTTTACAAGTCTCATCCAGAAAAGCTTGGTGTAAGTAATAAAATATTAGGCCTCATAAGCTTATGCTAATACTCATATCCCTGGATTTATTACATTTGGAAATCAAAAATTAATACCATAAAATTTCCAAAAAATAAAAAGAAAATGTACTGAGGGCAAGTAAGTGAAAGCTATCCTGTGTCATTATTTGTTAATTAAACTACTTGAAGGCCATTTGGATGATTGGAGATGGACAAATATCAGAAGAGAAGTTTCAGTGCTGCAAGGAGCTTGAAATTTGCTAGGAGAGGGAACCGTGATGGACATCATTCTGTAAAGTAAGTGAAAGACTTTCCTCCTGTTAATTTAATGTTCCAAGCATTCTGAAATGCTTTCCAGAGAAGATACACAAAATTTACCCTTAACTTGGATAAAGGTATTGAATTCAGGGAGGAATGTCTTGGAGTAGATGTTTAAGCCTGAAGAGTGTATCCTCAGCTGTTAATGACAGGGAGTAAAATAGTAAGAGTTAGAGGAAGGACTGGTTTGGTGGACCTTGGGAATGTTGACTCCTCTTAAGCTCATCCTAGGAGTGCTCATTTTTCTCACATAGGTTGTGTTCTTCCAATTACTGAGCTTTCAGTTTGGTTTCCTGAATCCTCTCTTCAGGTAGTCTATACCTTTCCTAAGATGCAGCATGCAAAACACGCCACAACACTTGAGTCATCAAAAGTAGGAAGAATGATGAAAATTTACTTTACATGCCTAAAATACTTTTTTGTGTGTTTGCGTTTGTTCTGGTTGGGATTTACTGTCTTTTGCTGTAGACCTGCAGTCCAGCTCACACTTTTTGTCATATCCCATTATGCCCACATGTGTTTCACTCACCCTATTAAACTGCATCCTGTTTATTCTAGGGCAATTTTTTTTCATTTATCAAAGCCATTTTGAGTTCAGGGACATTTCTATGTGAGATCTTCATGTCACCATTTAATTCTTTATCAAAAATACTGGTTAACTAGTGTCAGACCCAGACTACTCTTGCAAAATCCAGCTTACTAGATCAGTGCAGTTTCCAAATGTTAGGAATTTTGGATTTAACATGAATCTAAATCTCTTCAGATAGAGCATCAGGAAGTGGCTATGCTGTTAAAAGCAGGGGTAGAATTTTCATACTCTACCAGAAAAGATAGTCCAATAGTCTGTTCCTAACATCAGCTGGTTTCAAGGGAAGATTTGAGAAACTGCAGAATGGGCAGCTGTGGAACTAGGGAAGATTATGCCGTAACCAGAAAATTACAAGTGACAGTAGGATAGCACATACTGAACTTCTGCCAGACAATATTATCTGGGATTCTGAACAAGGGAGAGTGAATGAATAAAGAGCTCTTAGGGAAGATAAATCTCACACCCATGAGAGAGGATGGCTTTGTTTTTAAGCCCCTGCTTGCTCAGCTTTACAGGGGATCTGACAACTGTTTCTACCACAGTCTTTTCTTATGAGCCCTGAGCACATGAGTTAATCTCTTTGAACATCAAATCTCTTCCTGGTTCTGAGGGATACAGGTTGAGTTATTTGAGGGGCTTTTTGATGCTGTAAGTTCCCCCCACCAAAAAAAAAAACCAAAAAAAACCTCTGGAGAGAAAAGGATGAAGCCAGAAGAAATCAAAGATTTCTGGATTTGACCAGAATTTAGCTTGTGTCTGGTGAGACACACATACAGAGTAAAAATATATGTTTCATAACTTAGATAAGAGAAGTGAGGGAAGACAAGAGCTACTTGTGATAAAAAGAGACTCCTTACCTGACTTTAATATAGTCAGATGAGGAGAAAAATTATTTCATTGTTCTATTCAAAGCATTTGGATCCCATATAGAAAGTGTAAAAGTGTACACCAAATGAGAGTTACTAGAAATGAAAAGTCAAGTAAGAGACTACAACATGTAACTTCCCTTAAGATCAAAATCAAAACAGATTTATGATCTGGATTAGGACACTGGTGCAATTCAGGCAGCAAACTCTGGTGCTGAGATCCTGAGAACCCATTACACATGACATTGAGGCTAAGCTGAAGATCTGCTCAGTGCTTAACCAGAGTGGCTCAAGAAGCAGCACAGCTCAGAACTTGGCTCCTGTCTGCATAGAAGCAGACAGAAACAGTTGAATCTTTTGCAATACCAAAGATATCGAGAAACCCAGTTTTTACACCGAAGGGTTTAGCAGGATCCATTTTGGCTAGAAGGAAAGATCTACCTCTCCTCTCTAACTTCTTGTTATACGGACAATCTGGTCTGACACGAGAGACTCCATTTCCTGGCGTGCATGTGAACAACTGTCCCAGAATAAGTCCCGGAATAAGACTCTTCCTCGGTGACCCTCACAGACCTCACTATACAGAAAGTCTCCCTGTTTCCCAAGTGCTGGAGGAGAAAGTGGGTGCAGGAGCAGCTGAAACATTGTTTGTCCCTGGTTGGTGAAGGGCGCAAGACACTCCATGGGGGTTGTGGAGACAAGTGTTCATGACGTGGCCAACAAGGGCCACCTGGGGCTAAGGTAGCCCATACAGCACAGCGCAGAGTGGGCACTGGCATCACAGTTTTGTGATATTACTAGCATCTGGTAATTCTGAAATGTTCTGTACTGTGAATCATGTTTCTACCATATGCTGATACCACCACCATTCTGCTTTAGGCTAAAAGTATCTATTAGCAATAAATTCCTTATGATAAATCTCTCTGAGGGGCTGGATCCAGTAGTATTTCTCAGTGTGACATATGTGCACACGCATGCACATGAATGCACTTGTGTGCACAAGAATTGCTGGATTCTTCACAATACAAAGTCATAGCTTTCCTTTGGAGGTGGGTGAATGAGGACAGGTTAGTATTCATGTCAGAGCCCAGTAAGTGGTTCTTTCACAGTGAGTATGGAAGGTGAAGTGTCATTTTCATTCTTCAGGTTCAAGTTCTTTCTTTGTTTCAGAGAATCCAAGTTCAATCTCACTCTTTGGTATGCAGCTTTCTGGTAGAGATTGGTTAGAGGAGAATGGATGTGATGAGGTACACTTTATGGTACACTAAATTTCCTTACTTCTCCAGAAGAAAGAGAGTTGACTCTCACTTTCCCAAGACCTGTTCAGGAAGTTCAAGTCTATGTCTCAGCCTTGCAATACCCTTGTCCGCTGCACAGCTCTGAATGTCCTTGTACAGGTCCAGGTGACTCATATTTCTCAACATGTTTTGTGCAAATGTGCAGAACTCCTTCATCTATATGTGCCAAACCACTGAGTTTAGGAAGCCAGAAAGTAAAAGTAATTTATAAATCTCATTTCAGGTCTCAGAGGAATAATGTAAGAAAAACAGAGAGCTTATGTATCTCCTTTTCTTGTACATTCACTGGTTACCATGTAAACTACTTTTAAGTAAAACTCAGCATTTGAAATAGTTTGTCTCCTTTGTTTAAAAGAGCTTTTAAGGGAATCCATTTGTCCTGTTTTTCCTCCTGTTCCTTTTCTTTCCTACTCCCCCTTGAATACCCCAGGTCTTATATCTGACTTACAAGGATGGTCATCTGCTCTTCTATTCTGGTCTCCCTGGATAGCAGAGAAATGATGAACCTTGCATTCCTTCACTGTCTTGGTCCCTGGGGAAATAACTGTAGCCACAGATATAGAGCAGACAAAATGAGTGAGCTGGGCTTTTCAACCATCCTTTATTTACACTTTTCATGGTTTCTTTTCTCTCAATATTGGTTATGTATTAATGTTCATCCAGCAGCCCAGCAGGGATCAGTCTTTGCTCTCACTAGTGGAATACCTTATCACAGCAAGAAAAAGGTATAAGAGTCCAGGTCAAAAAACTAGATAGCACCCAAATTTTTCTAACTTGCAATACCATTTTTGACTACTAAAATTATGACACAAAAAACTGTTTTCTGAATTAGTCTAGAGTAATCCCATCAGTCTCAGAGCAACTCTAAATGTACAGGCTCTTGTTGTCCACTGGTAGAAGAACTCCCTTTATAAAGTAGCACACCCAAAGTGAAGGTGGCTGTGATACAGTGCTCTCTCCAGAGGTTTTGTACTTTGCACAAACAGAGCTATATAAAGGGAGAATAGCAGGGTAAAAATTGGTGTGCAGCAATTTTATAGCATAAACTGTGATAAAATATTGGCAGAGATTAGTAACATTTGCCTGGTTTCAGGTTTCTTTACAAAATTCTGTTATTACATGAGGTTTAGCAGGATCTTTCTGCCCAAAGGCAAAGGACTTTTTTTGAATAAGTCTTGTGAGCAACAGAGAAAACAGATTTCTTTCTGATTTTTTTTTGCCATTTATAATTCTTTTTGGTTGCCCGAGAAGCACCATGCACCCAGAAACACGAATCTAGGAAGTTAGGGTGAAGTCAGAAGGAAAGGGGAGAAAAGAGGAGTATGTTTAAGCTGACTTCATATTTCAGTGATTCACCAGCCGGCCCAGTGTGGCTATCATGAAACACGTTGTTAGTATGCACCAGGTGAAAACGAGAACGATCGCAAGGTAATGTTAATTAGGAATCAAGAGGATACAAAAATTACAACATAGTTCTAGAAGCTTCCTTGGAAGATACTTCAACTTTACAAATAGAATTTTTCAAAAGATGTATTTTTTACCAACTATCTTAGACTGATGAGCCTAGCAGAGTTTGAGCTGGTATAAAATTACACTGCACAATTCTTCCAAATAAGTAGCTGCAGGAGAGAAAGAAGAGCCCATGAGCAGAGTAAGCACTATGTCTGCACAGTTAGCAGCAGGAGGACTCATCCCACTTAACACCTTTTACTCAAGACCCTGGGGTTTGTGCTTTCACCTGGCACCGAGGAAAACCATTTTGTAGTGATCTCTCATCTCTCTGTTGGAGGGAGCCTGAACCCACATTATCTGCCTTCCCAATCTGTTCTTATGCTTTCACTTGCTCTCAGTTTGGAGCCACTCCAGATATCACAAAGTCTGTTCTCAGATGAGCATTATAACCAGTATGCTCTTGGGTAAATAAATTAATCGTCTCTTATTCCACCTGCGCATCCAGTCTGAGAGCTTTAATGGGGTGGGATTTTAGAACAAAGTATCAGTTTGTGGGTCCTGGCATCATAGATTTCCCCTCAGCATTCAGTTATGTGGTGATTCCCATATCACTCCAGTTGGTGGCAAGGGGTTGCTTGCATGAAACTGTACCTAAAAGAAACGATAACTTCTCCATGCACCATTCATTCATCAAACTCAGTGAATGAAAGTTGGATGCTTTGATGAAGACTTCCACTGAGCCAAAGTCTTTGATGAGGCTGTTACCTCACCTCCTACAAAAACTCCGTAGACTCTTTGTGACTCTACAGGAAAGAGAAAACTTCTCAGCAACCACTTGTGGGGGTACTTAGAGGAATCTGCAGCCAGTTTTTTCAAGAGGAGCCGATGGAACTGTGGAAGCAAAACTGGGCACAGGTGTGACTATGGGTCTGTGTTATCTTAAGTTGGTCCTGCAAAGAGATGAAAGGAAAAGTGATGGGGTAACTTCAAAGGCACTTCCTTAAATGTATTAAAGGTTTCACTTATATTCTCTTTTTAATAAGAAACAAAAATATTGAAAGAGTTACATAGAGACAAAAAAGTCAGAAGCATCATAATGGACTTCAATGCCATGAGTATCAGGGGCTAACATGACAGAACTGCAGTAACGATGAATATTGTGGGGAAATACAGCATCTACAATTTATTATTTCCTGTAGAAATAGCATGTAGTACCATGAGCCCAGGATGTATCTCATGGGGAATTTGCAGAAGATTTCCTTTAATTAACTTGAGCCACTAGTGAATGTAAGTAAATAAATCAATGCAATCTTGATCTTCTCAGAATTAAATGTGTAGAAGGTTCCCCCATTACCTTGGGAGTTTCTCTCATGATTTATATCTTAGTTATTCAGACTGATTTGGCTGTTCCATGTCGAGGTCCAAGTTTCCCTCCTCATGCCTGAGATGTTGTCAGTGGGCAGAAGAAAGTAGGAGACAGACTTCCCTGGAGCTAGCACTGGGTTTCAGTGGTTACCTGAACTGACGTTGCAGTTACTGCAAGTTCATTACACCTTCTGTTCCTTGAAGCCTGCTCCTTTCCCCCTCTCTCTTGTTTTGGTAGAAACACCAAAGGCAGGTTAGCACCACGACCTCCATGAACTTTGTTTAGGGAGTCAGCAAAGTCTTCTAAGGCAAATGAATGAGTGTCAGAACAACGCTCCTATTCCCAAGACAGGGTTTCTGTTATACTACTGACATTATCTGACTATGGAAGGAGAGAGAAAAGGAGAGCAGAAGGAACTAGTGGCAAGAACTGAGTGTATTTAGGCCTCTACTCAGTGTTATAAGTTTGTTACTGAGCAGGTAAATCATATTTCACACTATTGCTTGGAGTTCCCTGAGTGAGCCTTCTCCAAAGCCCACCCAAACTTTTCAGGCAGAAGACTGTCAAGCTCTTTTCTGGTCCTTTTACAGCAAATGATTAAGTTGGATTTGGAGCCATTTTCATACTGGACATAGTCAAAATAAATGCAATGACTGAGAAGTAATTCTATAGCTTTCTGCTTCAAATTCATATTCCTGGCTAAAGACAACAAAATCATCTTATATTACACATCAAGAGTTAGCATAACTTTTAAAAGACAAACCAATTTCAAACATCAGAGAACAGAATAAAGTTTACACCATAGGAGCAGCAATTTCTTACTCTGGAAATCAATACCATTTCACTGAGGAGAGCTGCAAAACCTCTTCAGTTTCTACTGCCATAGTCTGAGGCTCTGATTCCCACTGTAAGCATTACTCAGTTTCAGTAGACTTTGATCCTTACTGGGAGGAAACAAGGATCTGACCTCTGCTTGAACTTGGGTCCTGTGGAGAAAAAGATTCCCCAGTTAGAAAAATAGAAGTTTCTGAGCTTCTTATACATCTGTTAGGTTCCCACCAGGCAGCGTGTGTATGTGCCTGGGTAGTGTTCCTGAGTCATCTCCTCTGATTAACCTCTCAGAGAAGGTTGTCAGCTAATTTGCTGACCAACCCCAAACAACCAAAATAAAAAAGAAGGAAGTATAAAAAAAAATTCCAGACAGTGGTTTTGAGTGTGATTCTTGAATTAACTTCACCAGAAAGAGTAAAAAAATAGCTCTGGCTGCTGTGCAATAACCTCATTCCTGCATCTACTTCTAACACTGCTCCCTCCTCACCCCCAACCTTTCTCACTGGGAAGTTTCCTGATGTGATTAAGTCATTATTGGATTCCTTGGGTAGAAATAATGGAGATCTGCCAAGCATAAGGAGCTGTGAATATAGACCAAAA
Organism: Eulacestoma nigropectus; assembly: GCA_013397775.1. NCBI lineage: Eukaryota > Metazoa > Chordata > Aves > Passeriformes > Eulacestoma > Eulacestoma nigropectus. The sequence goes on along the minus strand of VZTE01004915.1, from coordinate 7,486 downwards.
TTCAACTCATCAAGCTCCTAAAAAAAAAAAAAAACATAGACAAAGCAACAACCTGAGTTACTCTTTTGAATTTCTGATGAAAACTGTGGATAACAAAGGGGTGTTCTGGCTATCGCTGAGCAAGGCTTTCATAGTCAAGGACCTTTGTCCTTCTCATGCTGCCCTACCATTGAGGAGGCTGAGGGTGCACAAGGGGTTGGAAGTGGACACAGCTGGGACAGCTGACCCCAACTGACCAAAGGCACATTCCACACCATATGGTATTTTGCTCAGTGTTAAAATGGGGTGGGGAAGGAAGGTTAGCCAGGGCTGCCACTGCTCAGGGATCAACTGGGCATCAGTTATTTGGTGGTGAGCAAATGGTTTTCTTCTGCATCACTTTTACATCACTGTTTTTAGGTTTTTACCCTTCTGATTCTCTTCTCCAGAGGGAGAGGGAATGACTGGCTTTATGGTGCTTAGCTGCCTGCTGGGATTAAACCATGACAGGCTTGAAACTCTTCCACAGATTTGCTGAAACCAACACCTGAGGCTGCAAAAGTTTCTTGCATAAAGTGGTAAACCAGTACATACTGTCTCATCTGACAATTTTACTCTCTGATTCCTCCCATTTCCTAAAAGCTTCAAAATACTTTTTTCTCACTGGATTTGGGCTTACTTCTCTTTCTCCTGATGTTTTCTCCTGATGTCTTCTCATTCTCACCGGCCACAAACCAAACTTCAACCTCCTGTCTCCTATCCATATCTCCACCTGCTTTCCTTCCTCTTCTTGCCTTTCTTCCTCCTTGCTGATCCTGTGGACAAGACTCAACACCGAGTCAAGGGCTGAAACACATCAATTTTGTCACTGCTCTTGCCTTGCTGCCACCCCATCGCTCTCTGCACACTGCCCTGGTGACAGCATGACCAGCTGTGGCACAGCTGTGTCGGACACACTTGGAAGATGCCTCCTTCTCCCTAGCTCATCTTTCTGACCTCAGGCTGAGGTTTGATTCTCTTTTTTCCCTATCCTGTTTTTTTTTTTCTCACTCCTTCCTTCTTGCCACTTTGGGATCATTTCTCTCTCACACAAAGGAAAGAGGGTAAAATACCTAAAAATAAGTACAGCCATGAGTAGACTGGCTGTTCTTCTGCTTGCTTTCCATATAAAAAGGCATAGAAGTGGGAGATTACCAGGTATGTAAGATAGGCAAAGGTGTTGAAAAATTGAGAGACATGTGGGATTTTTCTTTATGAGCTTGAATGCTGCTCACTATTTGGCTTTGAGTGTGTTTGAGTTGATCAGTTCATGAAGACAATTACATGGCATGGCTTGCTTGTGATGATTAGAGGTTTTTTTCAATGACCAAGATTTTCTCATCTCTCTGTTGCTCCAATTTGCTGTCTTGTAGGAAAGGATAGGGTAAAGGTATAAAAGTTGGTTTAGGAAAGTAGATTTTTGTTGTTTAACATAGCCTGGCATAATTACTATCAAATTAGCTATGGTTGAAACTAGTATCTTGGACTGCAAATTGCAGTGCCCCACAATGCCTACATACCCCCTTCAGGATGCCTACATCTTAAAGTGGGCCAAAAAGCTGGTAGGTTTGCTTAAAGTGTTTGCATCTGACCTGAACACTCCACTGCAGGAGTAAGAAAGAGCTAGTGGCTGTATAAGAGTTAAAGTCATGGATGGTAATAACAGGATATGATAAGAAAGCTGTCAGTCTGGGGTGGGGAGCTGGACCACGTCCACAGTGCTACCGAAGAGACTTCTGGCAGAGACTGTGACTCCTCATCCTCATTGCGATTTGTTCTCAATTGAAGGAGTCAAGCTCCTGCCTTAACCAGCTCAGGATACTGTGCATTTCTGTCTTTTGGGGAGGGATTCCTCAGTGTTTCTACCATGCCCCTTAACTTAGAATGTGAGGAAAAGATTTATGTAACCACTGTTCTCCAGAAGTTATGAGCCCTTGAATAACTGATGCAGTATTGAACATCTCAGAGCAAACACAGCGGCTCAGAAGCTGAGGAGTGGCCCTTCCTTGAACAGCTGGGAGTGGAGTACACACCACAGAGAGTAATTCCCTTCTTCAGAACAGCGTGGTGTGATATAAAGCTCCTGCCCCTAGAATGGCAATCTAGCAGGAATCCCTTAGCACACCAGAAGTTTTCACCGGTTTTCTTAGATCTGGGACCTGATTACTCTCAATCCAATTGCATATACTGGTCCATCTTTCCCCAGCGATGACTGTTAAAATGATAATCCCACATCATCATAACATAAAGTGTTTTTCATAGCTTAATGACCTTCTATCTTCCTGGAAAAAGTCAGGTTATATTACAGGAGTTTGCTATCTATTCTGGTTACTTGCTTAATGCTTCTAGACATATTCAAATTCATTTCTCTGCCTCTTGCTTGAGGGCAGATTTTCTTTTGTGCCACCAAAATACTGTTTCAGTTATTTATAAATGTTCATCAGATCATTTGCCTGTACAAATTACAGCCTGAGTATTATCTGTGAACTATGTATTTCCATTATTCATCCCAGTCTCCACTCCTGATTGGATGCCTGAAACTTTATGAATAGAGAAAAAAGTGAATGATGAATAGTGAATCATGAATAATAAACAGAAGATGAGTAGACTTTTTCAAACTCCTATTCCTCCATGAATATGTGTACCCCTCTATATCAGTTGCCTTCACCAACATTCATATGCAGAGAAAATAGATTGAAACAAGACTAACAAAAAAGGGCAGGAATGCAGCTGAATGAAATCAGGAACTAGCATTTTTTGTGCATAGTTGTGAATGCACTACTCAGCAGTTATTCAGCTCCAGTAAAATCCAACTGTTCTGGGGATGAACTTAGCTGCACAGGCAAGATCAGTGGTTTTCTCCACCCTGCCTTCCCCCAAACCTTTCCAGGAAGGTGGACATGTCACGGTGCTTCTGCTTTCTTCTTCTTCCTCAGCTTTAAAATAGAAAGAATTATACCCTTCCGTCTCCTTGTAGCACCCTCACACCTCTGAATCATTCTAAGTGAGAAAGAAGCATTTTTAAAGACTTGTCAGTAACTAGCATAAATCATGTCAATATTTAGATCCTTAGACTTTTAGGTAACTTACAGGTATGTAAAATGCAGATGTTGCTTAGAGATTATTCTTAAATTATATTTTTCCCACAACAGATGAGTGATAGGTTCTGTGTGCCTGACTTGCCAAATCATGTTTTACTTAAAAAAAAGAAAAATATAATTTAGAAAAACCTGTTTTCTTGTGCAATGTCCAAAACTTAATAATTATTGCTTTCCTAGATTGCAACAATTTGACTTCCTAAGCCTTTAAAAAAATCTTCTAATGCAGACCTGTAGAAACATCTTGGCACTGAATGTAGGCAATTGCAATCATTCTTGCTCTAATTTATACAACTATAGAAATGTATTTTTTTCTTAGCTGTGGGCCCCAGCTGCCTAAAGTTGCTGACCACGATTGAAGACGTGAACATACTTTTTTAAAAAGAAGAAGATTTGGTTTAGATTGTGAGATTTGTACTTCTCTTTTTCATGTTTTACAGATGGATCTGAAGTAATTACATGTACACTTCTTCCTATTTAGGGAGTCTACATAACTCTTGAGCTTTGTATGAAGAGGCAACAGGATTTTAATCTTTAGAAGGTAAAATCTAAATCCCTAGGGTCTCACCTGTAAATGAAAAAATAAATAAGCCTGAGCCTTCTGTATGTGATCTAACAGTTTGCCGCTAGTTATCATCAAGCTGTTTTGAACATTTCGGAAAAGAAATTTTGAAATTCAGAAAAGAAATGTTCCTAGCTTGAATAAAAACAGCCAAGCCTTTCAGGAACTGCTGGAGGGTACTCAGCCAAAAGCATCCATTAGTCACCCAGAATTACCCCTCTAAATCAGACAGAAGAGGGACTTAAATCTGCTTTTCTCATAGAATGAGTGTCTCAACCTGCTTCCAAAGAGCCTTTTGCCAGCTGGGACCCAAGATGGTTATGCTGAAACCAGCACTCTTAAAATAGTTTTGGTTTTGACTTTGGCTTTCTTAGTGACAAAAGTCATTTGCATCCAAAAATTCACAGTATGCTTTAACCACTCTAACCGCTATTGCATCGAGTGAAATACCTACAGGTATGCATTAAACAGACCTGTATAGCTCTGCTCTTTAACACTTTACTGAAGTGAAATGACAGAAATTTCTGTATTTATGGAATACCAGGATTTGGAGATTTTTCTGGAGGAACTTTTCAAGCAAAAAATGTTTTTAACAACATTTGATGCTATTAAAGTACGTAAGTGTTTTTGAAGGTACTAGATACACTTTCTTCAATCACGAAGATAAGTGGTGTGTCTGTTTAGATTTTAGCCCTGACTCTCTAAAAAACTATAATCAGGAAGATCAAAGTACCAGTCTAGCCTAAAACTCAGTTAATGGAAGTTTTGTGACCATATTTTTGCCACTTTAAAAAATAATAATACAGTTTTGCTGTTTCCTACAATAGTACTCCAATGAACTGTAAATATGGGTTACACTTTTAGTGTCCTTTTGAATTATCAAATTATAAATGGATTTCATCTGTCTCAAGGTATCACAGCAAAAAATTACAAGATGACCTTTAAAAATGGCTTGTAAAGCACTGTTGCTTACTTTGTTCTAGATCTCATCTCAGACAATCTCTTCTTTGTCACTTTCAGAGATAAATTGCTATTTCTACTGTGCCTACACCTGTAATAGCAGCTGTCTGTTCACCACTTGTCACTCACTTTTCTACCCCCTCGGCATTCCTGCTTTTATCTTTCTGCTTACACTATATTTCTCCATTTCTCTCAAGGAAAAATTATATATTTAATACATAAACACAAAACATAATATATCCTGACCTTCCTTTTTCTTGCATAATGCAGGCAGCTCCTCTGTCTTTTCTTCTTATGCCTTAGCTGCTCCAATATTGCCACCTTATCCCATATCCTTTCTTAGTCTTCTCCTTAGTTTCTCAGTATACTCTGGCTCTTTTTCCATAACCATACAAGCAAGTTAACTCTTGTCCAACTCACACTAATCTGTCTCTCCAGCCCCTGCCTATTCTTTCTCTGTTCCCCTCTGAGCTCCAGCTGCGATGCAGAATTTCACTTCTCCTTCATGACAGTCTGGTGCCTTGGACTTGAACACAAATGAGCCCATATTTCTGAAAAACTTCTCTCTTTTTTAGCTTCAGTAAGGCTTTTCTTCTTTTCATTTTCTTTTTGTCCACCTACCTGCTTGTTTTGGAAGTCTTCTGGAAGGTTTTCTTGTTCTCCTCCATACTAGGGAGAGCAGAGTGGTGCTCAGTAAGGCCCTATTTTTTATAATACTTTTGATTTGGTTCTTCTCACTTTCTGCTGTGTGTCATCTGTGAACCAGCCAACATGTCTGTGACAAAAAGGTATGTTTTTACTGCATGTCTATTTCCCTGTGTCCAAATAAAAACCTTTTAATGTCTCTTAAAACTCAACAACCAGGCCAAGATGAACACAGCTAAAACACACCTCTTAGCCTCTCTTCCTTGTAAACTTGTTCCTCAAACTCCACAACTGCTTTTCATTGGCACAATATTGCTATGCTGCTCTTAATAGATGTGATTTTCTGTTGAGATATTTATAGTTCCCCACTCCACGTCATAACTCATTCTTGCAAAGTCTTTTCTCCTAGCTTCTCTAACATACATTTCTTACCTACCCCATCATCTAAGGCTCTCATACAGACCCCATAATTTTATTTCTCAATGAGAACACTAACCTTTCCCAGAGTTATGCTAATGAATGGCTCCCCAAAGCACCCACTGAGCCAATTTAAGGTGGGGGTTTTTTTTCTGTATAACCTACTCAACTAGCACCATATCGAGGCCATCACCATCTTGCTGATCACTGTATCTGTGTGTATGGTTGTCCTAGGTTACAATGTAAGATGTGACCAAAAGTATGTATTCTATCACCATCTTCATAAGCTGTTAAAAAAAACCCGGTGGGGCAGTGTTGCCCACCTCCTGCATGACTCATCCCTGATAAACTCTGGGGATATCTCCTGTTAATGGGCCAGCTGTTGAAACCAGGTGGGGCAGTGTTTCTTATCTCTGCCATGACCCATCCTCCCTCCAGGGCGATATCTTCTGTTAATGGGTCCATCAATGCCTTGCCTCATGACTCACCATCCCATTGTGAGATGCTCCGCCCAGGAGGAGGAACTAAGCATTCCCACCTGTATATACTCGGAGGTTTGGAAGGGAGACCAGAGGCAGCTTTTACCTCCTGGATTTCCAGAGGACAAGAGCTATGCAGCTACCACTGGACCTTCTGAGGAAGACCAGACCCTTTGATGGGTTCAGTACTTCAACAGAGCCATCACCCTGGAAGACTGCAGGCACTGTTTAATCGGACTGCTACCAACACCCTGACTGACAGGGTGTCAGGTTGTATTCTGGCTCTGTCAGTGGTTTTTCTTTTTGTACTATTGCATTTATTTTATTTTTCCTATTAAATTGTATTTCTGACTTGGAGTTGCTGTGGTTTGCTTTCAAACCAGTTCAATGGTTTATATCTGACCAGATGCAGGTGTCTCTAGATGTAGGTATCTGTGAAACAGCTCGTTTCAACTTGCTCTGTAGAAGATAGAAAGAAACAAAGCAATGCCAAGTCAGATCCAATGAGTTGATATGTAGAGTGTCTGTTTCCCTTCAACAGTTGCAGAGGAAAAGGAAGATCACTAGCTCACGTGTCAATATCTGCAGCTGCGCTATCTGGAACTACTGAGAAAAATCCCACTTTTTTGTGGATTTGAAGTATTTTATCTTAGTTTTTAAGTTATATGCAGTTGGTAGCAATTTTGTATCCATAACTAGATCTGTGCAAAGCCTTCTACATTGGGATTTGAGGCCGTGAATATGTTCCCATAGTGCCACTGTAATGATTAGACTTCAAATTACCAACAGCATCCAAATGCTGTTCAAAAGACTGAAGAAAACATCTTGCAAAGGTTAGAGGAGCCACAGTGATGTATAGCAAGAATATGGAGGCATTCAGGAGCAGTTAATTGAAAGCTTGTGTGGCTGGTATTCTCAGCACTGCAGTCCCAGTGACTAAGCATATGGCAGAATAATGCTGAAAAATAACAATGGCATTTTGTCAACTGCACTATATAGCACACTTATTTTTTTACTTACTGCTAAGAGTGGTATATAAAACTTTTCTTGCTTTCCCTTGGAGAAGATTTTAAAATTAAGATCCAAGCTACTTGGAGAAGACATGAAGTCAGATAATCATTAAATTGTTTCAGTTGGAAAAGATTTTTATGTTCATCGAGTCCAACCACTAAATGAACACTGCCACTCCATCACTAAACCACATCTTTTAAAAACCTCCAGGGATATTTAGGCTTCCATAACTATGGATAACACTTAGTAATAATTTTGTCTTTGTTTTGCTGCGTGATTGTCTTTTAGCAATAAGG
>VZTE01004914.1:183893-213971 GCA_013397775.1 Eulacestoma nigropectus | reverse complement strand
CTAATCCCGCCGGGATTCCCCCAGGGCTGGATCCCCCCGCGCCGCCCACCGTCACTCGGGGATGTGTCGCAGGAATGAAGACATTAAGGGCTGGCAGCTCGCGAGGAGCTTCTTCAGCGGCCCATAATGGGGAACAAATTACGGCGCAGCCTCCGGCCCCGAGCATCCCGGCAAAGCTCCTGCGGCCTCTTTTGTCCCCGCGGAGTTGCCAGCGCTAATCAGCTGGAATTAATTAGCGGGGTCACGTGACCGCCAAAATCCCCCCCCCCCAAAAAAAAAACGAGCCCAGGGCCAGGAAGGGTTTGGGGGAACGCGGGGCGGTTTTTGTGCGTCCTGCTCCGTCCCACTCCCGCTGTGCTCTGCCTCTCCCGTCCCTCCGGTGCCGGCTGGAGTCACTTCCAGCAGCAGCAGGCCAGGGAAAACCCACAGGCTCCGGCTCCATCTCCCCGTTATCCCGAGCCTGGAGATTTCCCGGTGCCTCCCCAAAGCTCCGGAGGCGAGGCCGGGTCTCACGAGGCAGAAGCTCTTCCATCTTTTATTTAGATCGGATGTCGGTAAAAAAAAAAATCATGGAAAGGGCTGAGAACGCTGGAAATGGGCAGTGGGGGAGCGCCCATCCCTGGAAGTGTTCGGGGAATGCGTGGATGTGGCTTGAGGACACCATGGACAGGCTTTGCTGGGTTGACGCCTGGGCCTTGAGGCCTTTTCCAACCTTTAAAATTCCCCGATTCCCTGGTTCCACGGATCCGTAACCGCGCGCCAAGGTGTGCCAAAGGCCTCCCTCATTCCTGGGTTTCACTCTGGATCCCAGACCGGGCGGGTTCCCCGTGTCCACCACGTGCTGCCCGCTCCGGCCGCTCCGTCACGGAGCAAAACCCCAGCAAACCCAGGAGCTGTCGAGGCTCCTCCAGCTGAAAGAGGAGATATTTCCAAGAAAATTCCTGCCTGCACTAATTAACTCCTCTTCATCCCGCCCGCTGCTGTTGAGGACACCCTTCTGAGGGCTGGGAACGCAGGAATCTCGCCCCGTTAGAAATGGAGATTTTTTTTTTCTTTCTTTCTTTTTTTTTTTGCTCTTTTTCACGTGGAAGCAAATGGGCTTTAATTTCTTTTCTCCCCTCCTTTCCTCCTTCCCCGCCCTTGGAAATTTTCCTGAAAGGAAATTGCGGCGGTATAGACAAAACCCCCTTTTTTGAAGATTTTTGCCCCGGTTTTGTCTCTCTCGGCGCTGAGAGCTGAGGAGGAGCCGCCACAGAATAGCCCAGCTGATTGAGACAGATGTTCCCTTCTTCTGCAAGTGCCAAAAACTCTGCCCAGGCACGGATCTGCTGACTTATCCTTCCCTGGAAAACATCTTGAAAGGGCGGCAGGGATGAAAAGAGGGAGCGGAGCCGCGCTGTGCCCGGATTTACCACAGCCCAGCGCCACATCCTCCCACCCACGGGTCCCTTTCACGGGGTCCTGGTCCCTTGGGGACAGAGAAAAGGGGCTGAGTCGCAGCCGTGCCTGTGCAGGAGGCAGAAAACGGAGTCGATTCCGGCGGTGTGAGGCGGCCTGGGGCAGAAAATCCTCGGGCACGCCTGGCACTGACACCGCTCTAAATTATCTGGGGAGCTAAAGCCGAGCACGATTCCAGCTGCTCCGAGGGCAGAGCCCAGAATGTCTCCTGGGAGGTGCTGCTGGTGGGGATGGGGCTCTCTGGCAGGGCGTTGAGGGAGGGGGTTTTGATCGGCACTCAATAAAGAGCTGGCAGTGAGGGGGGTGATGGTGCCCTTTCCGTGCCCCGGCCCTGCACAGCCCCGTTCCCGCTGCGCCAGGAGCCGGGCGCGGCTTCCCGAGGGATTCAGCCTCTCCTGGGTGAGGTCCTGGAGCTTCGCTCCTCCTTGGATGGGCACTGCCGCTTCCGGAGTTTGGGAAATCCCGAACTTCAGCTGGGAGTGAGGGGATGGTGGTTCCCAAGGGACACAGCAGCATAAAAAACTCATGGAAATCCTTTCATCCCTCAAGTTTTTCCGCGGAGCAGGTAAACCCCATCCTCCTCTGCCACCCAAACCCCCTCCTCTTCCATCCACGACATTTCCCAGCCCTTTTCCTTTGAGTTTCCTTTAATCCCATGAAGTGTCCGTTCCCATACCTGGGGAAGAGGAGGGCGGGAAGAAAAAGCCATCACCGCTATTTGCTTTTCTTTGACCAGATTTGTCGTTTTGCCATCTGCAGGCGAGCGTGCTCCCCCTCAATGGGGTTTGTTTGACTTCCCTGCTAAAAGGGTCCCTGGTTTTTGTTGGTTTTTTTTTGTTTTCCAGGCCCTGTCCGCAGCTTTCCCTCCCCCCTCCCGCCTCATTCCTTTCACCGGGGCTGTTGATGAGCTCGGCCTAATCAGATTAACTCAACCCAGCCACAGCAGTGGCAGTTTATTCTCTTTTAAAAGGACTCCACGGCTTCCTACAAACTTTCTGTAAACTCTTCATCTCCGGCTCAGCTCCTTTGTAAGCGGGATCCAACGGGGCCTTTGAGAGCCCCGCACTCCGGGGCGAGGAGGAGCTGTTAGAATGGGTCACTAATCCAAAAGAGGGGAGAAATTCCTTTAAAGCCGCGCGCTGAGGCATCGGCAGCAGGGAATAGAATTCCCGGAGAGCCGGGACATTTCATTCCAGGCCTAAAATCGGTGTTCTGGGGGAAGCCCGGCTTGTTTAGGAGGCTGGTGGGATCAGCTGTTTGTCCCTGGGAGTTCTCCGGGTGCTGGGACACGCTTTGGGATCTGTCCTCTGCCCAGCCCACCCTGCCCATCAAGCAAACCTCGGGAGGATCGAGGGAAACAAAGCAACCAGGGGTGGTTTGGAGCGTTCTGGGTCTTCACGGCGCTTTTCTTTCTGCAGGCACCGGGAAAAAAATCTGTCTGGGGCCTTCCCGCGCCAGAATTCCTGATCCACATCCAGAATCCCGGAATCAGCGAGGTTGGAAAAGCCTTTCAGGGTCATTGAGTCCAAGCTGCGCCCAGTTTGTCCTCACCTTGTCACCAGCCCCACCCAGTCCTTGCTAGGACAGCTCCAGGGATGGGGACTCCAGACCTCCTCGGGCAGCACATTCCGAACATCAACAGCCTTTCCATGGAGAAATTCCTTCTGATGTCCAGCCTGAACCTCCCCTGGAGCAGCTCGAAGCCGTTTCCTCTCATCCTGTCCTAAAATAAAGATGAGGGCTCCTTGCTGGGTTTGGGGATGGGTCCTGGAACAACCTGGGACCGTGGGAGCTGTCCCTGCCCAGCTGGAATGGGAAGAGCTTTAAGGTCCCTCCCAACCCAAACCATTCCACGATTCCACGAACTTCCATTCCCTCAGTTTCCCATTTCTCCACAGGCATTTCTCCTCGTATAAAAATCCTACATAATCCCATGTTTGAAGTTCCTCCTATTGGCGTCACCCCAGACCTTTTCCTCCCAGGATCTCCCCTTCACGTGGCCGCCGTGACTTCGTGATTGGCACCTCTGAGCGGGCTCATTGTGGGGAGGATTTCATGGCATTCACGGCACTTTCCACCTCCTTAGAGCCGCGCAGAGCAGATTAACGCCGTGACTTCACCCCCCTGCCATTGTCCCCGCGGCTCCGAGTCGCTCCTGGCCTTTGATAAAACCCGCCCCGGTCAGAACCGAGCAAAGCAGACCCCACAAAGCACAACAGACCCCACAAAGAGCGCAACGACTCCCTGGAAAAGTCCCCATTGTCTCCCGGGAAAACCATGGCCGTTTTTCACGGTATCAGCTCTATGTTAAAATTTCAACGGGATGGCAAAAAGAGTTGTCTTGGCTGGGAGGGACGGGCAGGACACTCGGCCCGGGCCCCCTGCCCGTGGCGGTGGCAGCCCTGTCCCTCCCTGGCTCGGGGGCTTTGCTGCTCTCAGCAGCTCGGGGACAGTGGCTCTCTGCTTCTCCTGGAGCTTTTCCCACCCTCGGGTTGGAACCGGAGTGCTCCAAGTGCCCTTCGAAGGGGGAAAACGCTCCCTTTTGTTCCCGTTCCTCTTCCTGAAGGAATGGGGCCTGCAGTGGAAGCTGCTGGGAGATAAAATGGGAAGAACCGAGAGGAGGATTTGGATTTTCAAGTAGAACTCAATGAATTGTCCCTAAACTGAGCTTAACGTGGCTGGCGGCTCTAAGGGACATTGGGAAGTGTGGGAGGGAGGAAAATGGACACATCCAGAGAGGAGTGGCCAAAATCCCGGGAAGTTTAATCTGCGAGGTCCCAACAAACAGCGGTGACATCAACGCAGCACCCCCGCGGTCACCACCAAACCGTGTCCCCAGGGATGGCGATTCCCACTTCCCTGAGCAGCCTGGAAAGGGAATTACTCCAGCTGTGGAGGGGCTTTTCCAGGGTGGAAAACTCAACCAGCCCCTCTGGAGAACTCCAGGGCCACGTGGCCAGCTCGAGGAGATGTGGAATTCTCCACTTTCCAGGCACTTCCCGAATGTCCCAACAACTGCCTGGTCAATCCTGAGGCTCCCTGAGCTCCCCAGAGGCTGGGATGTGATCCTGGATCCACAGCCTGGTTCTTACCCCCAAGTTTTAACGAGAAACCTTTTGTTAAAAAAAAAAAAAAAAGAAAAGAAAAGAAAAAAAAAAGGGAATTGGGGCTTGGGAAAGCCAGGATTCATCCCGACCTCATTCTGTGCTAATTGGGATTTTAACAAGGATTGCCCAGTCCCGAGCAGTGGCCGGTGACAACGCGGCTGTGACTGAGGAGCCAGCGGTGACATCGGGGGGGCTGGGAGAGGCTGGGAGCCGCCTCCTCCCGGCCGAGCTCTGCCTGCCCGTCTGGCGCCCCATGAATAATTAATCAATTAATGAGCACCTCTCTGCCGCACGTTACACACGGGGGGAGCTTGGGATTAAACCTGGAGCCCGGCAAAAACCGGGAGCTGGGCCCGGGGCGTGGAGAGCTGGGGCTGGAATGGGGTGGGAAGCGTGGGGAGCCCTGGGAGTTTCGGGGAACGCTTTGGGATCAAACCCTGGAAGTGTGGTCTGGCTGGAAATTTGGGATCTGGATATAAGGAAACCGTGATCCTGGGCCATGGAGACACTCACGGAGCTGGGAGGGGAATGCAGCAGGAGATGGGAGGGAAATGCAGCAGGAGATGGGAGGGAAATGCAGCAGGAGCTGGATTGGGAATGCAGCAGGAGATGAGAGGGAAATGCAGCAGGAGCTGGATTGGGAATGCAGCAGGGGATGGATCGGGAATGCAGCAGGAGCTGGGAAGGAAATGCAGCAGGGGATGGATTGGGAATGCAGCAGGGGATGGATCGGGAATGCAGCAGGGGATGGATCGGGAATGCAGCAGGAGCTGGGAAGGAAATGCAGCAGGAGCTGGGAAGGGAATGCAGCAGGGGATGGATCGGGAATGCAGCCGGAGCTGGGAAGGGAATGCAGCAGGGGATGGATCGGGAATGCAGCAGGACATGGATTTGGAATGCAGCAGGGGATGGATCGGGAATGCAGCAGGAGCTGGGAAGGAAATGCAGCAGCAGCACGTGGGGAGGAGCGGGAACGTCTCCTCCAGGCAGTCCCATCCCCTCCGAGTTCCCTGCAGGCATCTCCTTCCCTGGAGCCGCCCAACCACCCCGGCTCGGGCACCTGAGGGCGGCCAGAGCTCCAACCACAACCCCCGGGGCTTTCGCGGGACGCTCCAAGGGATCCCCGGAGCCGCCCGCGCTTCGAGATTCCGCTCCAGCGCTGGCTGGGAGCTCCCAGCACCACGCCACGGGCTCAGCACCCCCTGCGCCCGGAGCCAGCCCCGGGGAAGGCAGCTCACGGAAGAGGGAGCTGGGGCAGGGTGCCGGACTCCAGGGAATCGGGCGGCATTTGGAATTCCAGCCGGGCTGGAGCGCCTCGCGGGGGCCGGGGAGGCTGCGGGCTTTGCCCGGGGTGCTGTGAAACCCTCCCTCCGTCCTCTCCCAACGTGCCGGGCATATCAACACCGCCTCCCCCGGGTCCCCGCTGCGTGGCAGGGGGAGAAAGGCTTTAATGAAAAATTTAAAGGCCGGCGTCTTAAAATAAATTCCACTCCCGGCTGCAATTTCACAGCGGCTGCTAAATGCCTCTGGCTCCAGGGCTTGTGCGAGGGGAGAGGAACAATTGCTCCCCTTCCAAGGGGGGAAAAATGGGCCTTGCTGGGCTTGGGGGGACACGGAGCCGGCTCCTCCCGAGGGTGGGAGGTGAGGGATGTGATTAAAAGCCCCCGGGGGAGGGAAGGGCAATAAATGGACGCCGCTGATCTCGCGGCTGAGAGCTGATCTTGCTGGACGTGGAACATCTGGGATTTTCAATAATGGATAAACACTTCCAGGGGGACCTGCAAATGCTGGCTTTTAACGAGTCCCCCCGAATTCACCTTTCCTCTGCTCCTCCCGGGGCTCTGCAGCCCCAGCGCACCCCAGGTCCTGTCACAGCTGTCACAGATCCGGCCCCGAGGGCTCCAGAGGGGGAATAAAATTCCCCAAGCTGGATTTGGGCCAGGTCAGCAGGGCCAGATCCCCTCCTCTGGCAAAAAAACTGCTGTGGAGTCTTGAATTCCCAGCGCAGGTGAAGCCCCTTGGTTTCACCAGGACATTTCGTGTCTCACGCGGCGTTTCTGGCAGCCCAGGGGCCCTCAAAGCACCGGATTGTGCCGATTTTTCCGGTGCTGCCTCTGGAAAACCGATGGAATTGGTAAATGGGAGTTACCCCACGGGCAGGGCTCAGGTTTTGAGGTGACAATCAGGAGAAAATGTCGCGGCACCGCCCTTCCTGCTGCTCCGGGAGCTCTCCGAGACCAGCACCAAACATCCGTGGGCGCCAGGGGAACCCTCATCCCAGAAAAAATGCGGCTCGGTCTCCCAAACCCGGTGCCTGGGGAATGCTGAGCAGCTGGAGCCCGTAATTCCCGTCTAAACCATTCCCAGATATAAAAACGGGGAATGCCTGAGGAGGCAGAGGGAGGACTTGGCCCCACTGACACCTTGTGAGGTTAAATGCAGCTCAGGGAACTGGGAGAGCCGTGGGGGATGGATGGGGTTTCATTCCAGCTCCGGGATTGTTCCTTCTCGCCGCCCTGGGAAGCAGCCGGAGGAAGCAGTGCCCACCCAGCAGAATCCCTGGGAGCAGGGTTGGGTGGAAGGGAATTCGGGAAGGGTTTCCCTCCCTTCCCACGGGCAGCCTGAGAAAGGGGAGATCCCACCCAAACCCTGGCTGCACTCACGGGGATGATCGAGCTGCTTTTCCCTTGGAATTGCACAGAGAAGGACAATTCGTGGATTCAAGCTGAGCCCAGGGGAGGAGGCAGCGGGACGGGGGGTGGGAGCGGGCACAGGGTGGGCACCGGGGGGTGAAAGCGGGCACGGCTGGCAGCTCTGGGAGAAAATGAACGTTTTAATCAGCTGGGTGAGGGCCAGGCCAGCGAGCTGGGAGGGGGCAGTGCCCAGCTCCTCTGCGGAGCAAATCCGCTTTGGAGCTCGGCTCGGAGCCGGCACAAACCCGCGCGGATCCCTCAGAGCTCCCCGTGCGCTGCGGCTGCGGCACCGCGCTCCCTTTCCGTGCCCTGATCTCCGCACGTGCTTGTTCCCAGAATTTTCTCCTCCCCCGGTGCCCACCGAGGGCTGGCTCTCACCCTCACCGGCCTGAGTTCCGTGTTCGGCTCGGTTTTTGCGGGCTCAGCCTCTGATCCGTGTCCGGCATTCCCTGGCAAAGCAGAAGCGCGCGGGAGCTCATCCCACGTGGAGATGGAGCTGGGGAGTTCCTTGGGGAACCCCGGAGCTGAGCAAACCACGCAACCCCAGCTCCCCTGAACCCACAGAAACCCCCATTCCCACCCTCCTTCCCTGGGATTCCGGGGGGCCGGGGGGGTTTGGAGCGAGCTGAGGACATCTCCGTGCTTGGGGAGCCGCCCCGTTCCGTGGCAGCTCGCTGGGGGCCGCGGTGGCCCCTGCCCATCTGTCGGCTCCGGGCAGGTACCCGGCACCGCGGGCTGGGAAAACGGCGCTGGAGGATCCTTAATCCGCTCAGGCTCCGGCGGAGGCGGCGGCGCTTCCCAGCGGATAATTACAGCGAAGTGACAGAGCCAGTGAGTGGAAATTGATGAATGTAATTAAAATCCCAGGGGGGAGAGGGCGAGGGAGACGCAGAGGAGCAGCAGCGGAGGGAGGAGAAGCGGGGAGGAACCGCGGGAGGCGTCGGGGTGGGGACCCTGGGCTGGTTTAATTAATGAAAAAAAAAAAAAAAAAGTCGAGGAAGTTATGATTGATCAATTCTTGTGTTTTCCTGTCTTTTACTCGCCTTAAAAAATTAAAGAATGGTGGATTTCGAGCCTGAAGGACAAACAGAACCAGCAGCTCGGAGCTGATGTGCGGGCCCAGGCTGGCTCCAGCCCTTCCCACCACAAAGTCTCGGGGATGCCCAAGGAAGGGACCTGCTGGGCGCTGCCGGCTGCCAAAGCCGTGCCCGGCCCTAAAAGCTGCCTCAGCCTCCCAGGGGATGGAAACTCCAGGGAACCCCTTTTTGGGATCCTTTAAAGCTCTCCCATGAGCCCCACAGCTCCAGGATCCCAAGGAAGTTTGGTGTGTGGGAAGGTGGGAGCACTGGGATTGCACTGACCCGGGGCTGGTTGTTCTCCCTCTTCCTTCCTCTGTAAAATCCCATTTTTTTCCCCCTTTTTGGATGTCTTTGAACGACCTTTCCCCTCCTGTGCAGCCCCTTTGGAGAGCTCCGGAGGGGTGGGTGAGGGTTTTTTGTGGGTGAGGCTGGTGCTGAGCAGGCTCTCCCTGGAGGAAGCCATCTCCAGGGAAAAGAATGGAATACCCAGGGAATGGCCGGGCCCTGCTGCTGGAGCTGGGCTGGGAATTCCCAGGGGGATAACTGAGCTGGCACGGAGCGTCTGCTCCCACCTTGGTGCCTCCCAACCACGTCCCAGTTGGATCTCAGAGCTCAGGGAAGACCGGATTCCATAGGGAAGGAGGGAAATGTTTGTGTCCTCGTCTTGAGGAGATCTTTGCCACTCCATGGGCCAGGTCCGGGATTAGCTCCCCATTCCCGGCTCAAGAGCTTCGTCAGCCCCTCTCCAGAGCGAGGCTTTGCCCCCATCCCCCTCCCGGCGCTGGGGATGGATGGGAAATGTGAGGAATGCTCAGATTTTACTCATTAGCCCAACCTCCCGCTGGCCCCGGTTTAAAACAACCTGCAGGGGCTTCCCTTGATCGCTGATGGATGAGTGGCAGCCGTGGGGCAGGGCAGACACCGAGCCCGCCTGGGGCCCGGCCGCCTCCCCGTCCCCGCTCTGCTCGTGCTCTGGGGCTGGACGTGATTTCCTGGGATCGTCTCCGTGCGGGTTCCTCTCCTCGCGGCCGGGTTTGCCGGGGCCCAGCGAGGCCCTTCCCGTGGTGTCCGTCTGGTCCAGCTCGGCTGCTTTGCCCCCTTTGGGTTTCCCGGGGCTCTGGGAAGGGAGGGGAGAGGCTTTCCAGAGAGATGAGCACCCAAGGGATCAGGAAGGAGATTGGGACCCTGCTTGGGCACCCCAGAGCTCTGGGAGGGCACTGAGACCTTGTTTGGGCACCCCAAAGATCAGGAGGGCCTTGCTTGGGCACCCCAGAGCTCTGGGAGGGCACTGGGGCCTTGCTTGGGCACCCCAAAGATCAGGAGGGCCTTGCTTGGGCACCCCAGAGCTCTGGGAGGGCACTGGGGCCTTGTTTGCCGCAGCTGATCCAGCTCAAGCCGTGGAATCACAGAATCCCAGACGGGTTTGGGGTGTGGAAGGGACCTCAAAGCCCATCCCATTCCACCCCCTGCCGTGGTCAGGGACACTTCCACTATCCCAAATTGCTCCAAGCCCCAGCCTGGCCTCGCTCCCCACTCATGGTGCTGCTGGAAACCTCTGGAGCCCAGCTTGGACCTTCAGTGCCAGCGATTCTCAGGGTTCTGTGCTGCCAGTCCCGGGTTCCCGTGGAGCCCGGGGCTCCCTGCCCTGCAGAGCTGGGCTTGGCCGTGGCTCCGGCCACCCCTGGAGCACGGGGATGTCCCGAATTCGGCCCCAGCCATCCTTCTGCCACCTGCAGAGCGCCCGGGGCGAGCCGAGGGCGCTTCCCGCGTCCCAGGAGCGGCAGAAATCTGGGAGAACAGTGCCGGGATGTGCTGCCCGCAGCCCTGCAGCCGCTCCGCGCCCCGGGAACGGCTGTGCCAGCCGCGATTCCGCTGCCCTTCCGTGCGGGACATTTGGGTTCGGGGTTTTGTTGTTGTTGTCGATGTTTTGGGGGAAGGGGGAGGCCGCCGCCGGGGTTTTCTTGGAAGCGCTTCCCTGCGTTCTTGACGGGAAGAAGCCGGCGTCCCACGAAAGCCCCGCGCTCGCTGTTGAGCGCCCCAGCCCCTTCCATCCGTTTCATCGCATTCCCTTTGATGCTTTTGTTGGCGGGCGCTTCCAGCGCGCACGGGGAGCCGCTCCACCTCTCCGGGGCTGCCCCGCTTTGATCTCCCGGGGCCTCCTGCCCCTTCCCCGGGCGCTGCGACAGAGGCATCGGGGCACGGCATCCCCTGCCCGGCCGCTGGCACCGCGGCTGCTGCGCGTCCCCCTCCCCGCCCGCCCCGCTCCTGTCCTCACCCCCATCTGTTCCAAAACCAATATTGACTCGGGAGCGGCGCGGCCTCCCCGCCAGGCCGCCTTAATCAAAGCTGGCCCCGGCAAATGAAGTTTTTCCGAGGAGGTCTCCAGGTGCTCGGGCTCGCCGAGAGCGGCACAATGGCCCGAGCGGCGGGGGGCGGCTGCTATGGCAAAGAGGGGGGGCCCCGAGGGGCCCGGAGCCCCAGGGGATGCCCGGGGTCGGGGGGGCTCCTGGAGCCCAGACGGAGCTCGGAGCGCGGAGCCAAAGCACGGAGCGTCCGCGGAGTAATTGAGGAGGGGAGAGCGGCGGGGAGGGGAGGAGGAGAAGTTTCGGCACCGGAATTTCCTCCTCGTGGGAATTCCGCAGCGCCGCATGGCAGAGCCCTGCACCGGAGTGCCCCAGTTTGCCCACAAAGCCTTCCCTTTCCCTTTCCCATTCCCATTCCTTTTCCCATTCCCTTTCCCTTTTCCATTCCCATTCCCATTCCCATTCCCATTCCTTTTCCCATTCCCATTCCTTTTCCCATTCCCTTTCCCATTCCCATTCCTTTTCCCATTCCCATTCCTTTTCCCATTCCCTTTCCCTTTTCCATTCCCATNCTCCATCTCCCAGTTTGCCCATAAAGCCTTCCCATTCCCATTCCCATTCCTATTCCTTTTCCCATTCCCATTCCCATTCCCATTCCCATTCCCATTCCCATTCCCATTCCTTTTCCCATTCCCTTTCCCTTTCCCTCCTCTCCCATCCCCATATTTCACACAATCATTGGAAAAGGCATGGAAAGGTTGGAAATGTTTCCCTGGGAAGGGCAAAGCTGCTCTCCAGGCAGGCTGGGGTGCGGCTGGGGCCGTTCCCTCCTCCCAGACCCTGCTCGCATCCCACCGGGAATGCGCCTCCATCCCGGCCGGGATTATTCCCCCATGGATAGGGTTCAGTGGGACTGAAAGGGCCGCACGCCCTGGGTAATTTGTCGCCTGTCGGGGCTGGGCTGACATTTCCCTGGAGCCGGGGCGCTGAGGAGCGAGGAATCGCTCCCTATTGTCATTCCCGAGGCGCTCGGGGCTTGGCTAATAGGGGACATTCCTTCCTCCCGGGACTCCCTGCGCCGCTTTCATCCCTTCAGGATCGGCGATCGGAGCTCGGGAGCGGTGGCGTTCGAGTGACTGTGCTCCCCATTTTCCTGGCGGGAATATCATCCCAGGTTTTGTCCTGCCCTGTTCATAACCGGGGTTGTGAAGGTGTGGAGCTGCCCCGTGGGGCTGGACAGGTTCTGCTGCCGAGCGGGGCCTGTCCCCGCAGCTTCCAGCTCACCCAGGACAGCAGGGACACCCTGGCGGGCCCGGCTGTGTCCATCCTGGGAAGCGGCTCTGCTGGGAAGAAAGGCTGGGAGAGCCGGGGTTGTTCACCCCGGAGCTCTGGGGTGGCCTCACTGTGGCCTTGCAGTGCCTGAAGGAGCTGCAGGAAAGACGGAGAGGGAATTTTTACAAGGGATGGAGCGACAGGACAAGGGGGAATGGCTTCCCACTGACAGAGGGAAGGGTTAGGTGGGACACTGGGAATAAATTCCTGGCTGCGAGGGTGGGGAGGCCCTGGAATGGGTTTCCCAGAGAAGCCGTGGCTGCCCCGTCCCTGGAAGTGTCCAAGGCCAGGTTGGAGCAACCTGGGACAGTGGAAGGTGTCCCTGCCCATGGACAGGGTAGGAATGGATGGGATTTCAGGTCCTTCCAGCCCAAGCCATTCCGTGATTCCATGGTGTGACAAAGAGGTGCCACCTGGCCCCTGCAGGAGGAGGTGGCACAGGCGAGGTCAGGCCCTGCCTGGGCACCCCCTGCTCGGACACTTCCCTGCCCCAGAAATGCATTAACAGGAAATGGAGCTTGGCTCTCCGTCCTCGCTGGGATCGATGGGATGAAATTGGATACGGGAGCAGCAGGGATGTGCTCAGCACATGGAAAAACCTGTGGGGAAAAGGGCAGCAGGCGTGGGGCTGGGAGAAGCCTTCCTGGAAGGTTTTCCTTGCTGGTGTCTGCAGGTGTAGAGGAACCAAGTTCCCAGGAATCCTCCTCCTGCCTGCCCTCAGCCGGTTCCAAGCCGGAGCAATTCCAGCCCGGAGCCAGTGCCATGTGGATGGGAGAATTCCAGAGGGAGGAATCCCGCCGGAGAGGCTCTGTGCCTCACCAGATCCGGGATTTCTGCGTCTCTCTCTCCCTACCGAAGGTGCAAACCCTTCCCGGAGAGCAGCCAGACATCGGATAAACATCCACCCTTCCAGCAGGCAGGAGAAAGGATCTGCGGGAGGAGCGGAGACCCTCTGGGAAGCTCCAGAGGGCTGGGAAGGGGCCGTGGAGCCGCTGTGCCTGCGCTCGGTGCCAGATGTCACCCAGGGACACGCACCCGTCCCCGCAGGAGCGGCAGCAGGAGCGGCTCCTGGATCCGCGGCGCCCGCGCTGGGAAATCCGGGCTGGCGTCAGCATCCATTTGGGAAAGGCTCCGCCAGGCAGCGCTCCGCGAGAAATCCAATTCCCTGCCGGGCAGGAGCGCGCCCCGAGCGAGTCAGGGCAGCTCCGCCGGGCTCGGAGCTGGAGGGGAGCCAGGGCTGCAATCAGCGCCATCGGGCCGGGCGATAACGCCGCTTATCAGGCTCCAGCCCGCTTCCGAGTCAGCCCCAGCATCGCCCTCCAGCCTGGCCGGAGCCGGGCGGGATCGGAGCCCCTTCCCGCTGATAATCCCCCCCGGGAACCCCCCAGGGATGGGGCTGAGCGCCGGGGAGCCGCGGGGAATCCTCCGGGAGCACCTCTGGCCCGGCCGTGCCGTTTTCCAGCCGGGAATGCGCGGCTGCCCTCGGTGGCACCGTGCCCGCTGGCCTGGATGTCGCGGCGGGTCCCTGGATGTCACGGCGGGTCCCTGGATGTCCCTGGATGTCGCGGCGGGTCCCTGGATGTCGCGGCGGGTCCCTGGATGTCCCTGGATGTCGCGGTGGGTCCCTGGATGTCCCTGGATGTCGCGGCGGGTCCCTGGACGTCGCGGCCGCCGGGAGGTGGCTGCAGGGGGCAGGGGGAGCGGCCAGCCCGGTTCCCCGGGGCTCGGGGCTGAGCAGAGGGGCAGAGCCGCAGGTGCGCGGGGCTGGCAGGAAGCAGCGGGAGAGGGAGGCCCTGAGCGGAACAGGCAGGGACCGTCGCCCTTTCGGGGGTGACATCCCGCAGCTCCCGCAGCCCCTCCGCGCAGGGAGAAATCCGGTTCTGGGATCCCGTGAAAGCCAAGCGCCGCCGGATTTTGCTGGAATGCTGGAAATCGGCGCCGAATTCAGCTTCCCTGCGTTTTGGCTGCCGGCTCGGTCACCCCTGCTAAGGAATCTCGGGGAATTTCTCCTCTCTCCCGCTCCTCCCATTCCCACGGGAGCACCAGCTCCTGCATCCCGGAGCTCTCCTGCTGGCAATAGCCAGGGAGAGGGAACTGGGGGTGCCGGGAGAGCTCAGCAGGATAACAGTGGGGCTGGGAATGCTCTGGAAAAGCTCCGAGTGTCTCATTTCTCTGCAATATTTACCGTCTCCACCTGGCACTGCCGGATGGGATCAGGGATGCTGCTTTCCCAGGGCCTAAAGTTCCCAAATTTCAGCTCGACCGATAATTTAAAGCCTGTGACCCGCTGTGGTTTGGAGCTAAACCAGGTCTGGAAAAGGCAGAGCGGTTTTTTCGCAGAGCACAAACTCAGCTCCGTTTCCTTCCTGCTCGTCTTTCAAACCTCCGCAGGTTCTTCCCCGCCGAGCTTTGCCGCGAGTCTCCCTTCCCAATCCGCCACGATTCCCGGGGTTTAACAACGGGATGAGAGACGGATCCCAGCAGGAAAACCCCGGGGCCGGAACGTTCCGGCATCTTTGCAGCTGGAGCCGCGAACGTGGCGGGGAGCAGAGAGGGTGGAAATTCCCAGCCACACGCTTCCCCAAAAAATAAATTTCCTGCTGAAAAAACCGGTGGGAAAAGCTCACAGGATGGTGAGAGGAGCTGGGATCTCGGAGCAGCTCATTCCGGGGGATCCCAGCCAGCACCTGCGCGTCGTTCATCTTCCTTTATTGCCCTCTCTCACTCCTCGCTGTATTTGAATGCAAAGCCCGATCCCCGCCTCTGGAAAGAGACGTTTTCCAGGCCTTCCCGAGGGCTTGGGAACGCTGCTGGCCCTGGCTCCTGGCCAGATAAATGGGCAGGAGAAGGATTTGGAATCAGGGGTGTGGTGGAAGTGTTTTCCCCCTCAGAACTCCCCTCAGGCTGTCCCGAGCAAAGCCTGGGCCGCAGGGTTGGGATCCGGACCCAGATTTTCTGGAATTGCACCTTGGCACCTGCGGCTCCGCTCAGCCCCGAGGAAGCGCTGGAGTCCAGGTCTGAAAATCAGGATTTTCTCCCGCTTCCAGGATATTTTTGTCCTTACAGCCTTCACCCCGAGCTGGGGGGAGGCAGCACCCGGCAGTGCTGGGACAGCCTGGTCCAAAATCCCTTTCCCAGTGGGAACGAGCTGGGATCCAGTGTCCAGCACAGAGGCAGAGCTCCAGGAACTCCACGGCATTGCTGTGTGGGACCGTGGAGTGCAGGACTGGCTTATCCCAGACGCTGGAAGCACTGGGACAAGGGGATAATCCTGGTGCCATCCCGGGGGGCGGCAGGTGGGGTGTGACATGTTTGGGGCTAATCCCTTGTCCCTATTTTCCCCTCAGCATGGGAAAACAAATCACCCCTTTTAATCCCATTTTCCAGCTCCCACTCGAGAGGGGACCCAGTCCCAGGTGAGGATGCCTTGGCTGCCTGGCTCGGGGTGTCCCCTGACCCTACAGAGGGGATTTTCCCAGGTAGGGGCTGGTGATGACCGCTGGGGCCACAGAGTGACCACGAAGCAGGGAGGTGACACACCAGGGAAGGGGGAAGAGCAGCCCGGGGTCCTCTGGGCGCGTCCTTTGCGCCTGTGACCGGGTTTTGTCTCGCCTGTGGGTGCTAAACCAGAATTTCAGCACCGACAGCGGCTCCTGCACCTCTCACCCCTCCTTGTCCCTGATCCCAGCAGAGCCAGGATCCCCAAAAAAACCACTGCCAGGGCAGGGAGGGGAGAAAAAAGGGGAGCTTGGGCAGCTTTGCCCAGCTCTCCCCCTCCCATGTCCTCGTCCCTGGTGACCCCAGAGCATCTCCCTCCCTCCTTCCCCATCCCCTGGGAAGCCTCTCCTGCCTCTGCAGCCCCTCCCGCAGCCGCG
Source organism: Eulacestoma nigropectus (assembly GCA_013397775.1). Taxonomy (NCBI): domain Eukaryota; kingdom Metazoa; phylum Chordata; class Aves; order Passeriformes; genus Eulacestoma; species Eulacestoma nigropectus. The sequence goes on along the minus strand of VZTE01004914.1, from coordinate 198,124 downwards.
GTTCGCAGCTCCAGGCTCATTTCGCGGCCACACGCAGCGCCAATAACCCCTCGCAGTCTGCCACCGGCCTGGCTGGCTCCGGGTGGCACCGCCGGCACCGCGGGGCTGGGCCGGCCCTGTCCCGCCCGCAGCAGCCCCCGGGCAGGGGCGGGAGGCTCCGGGCGCCGCGGGGGTTGAGGAGCAGCCGGGGTTCTGCACCCGCACGGCGCTGCCGGAGGCTGGAACGTGACTGGAGCTGGGCTGGGGGAGGTGGGTGGGATGAGACTTGCACGACCCGGAGCCGGCAGAGGCGTGGGCAGCATCTCGGGATGATTAATGCGGGGGGAGGCGGAGAGAGCCCAGCCGGGAGGGAGGGAGGGAGGGGGGGATGGCAGAGACAGCGACAGTGACAGCGAGGACCCGCCTGTCACTCACGGCGACAATTCCATCCCCCCCCGGGAGATGATAAATCGGGTTTGCCACCTGCTCCCACCTCTGCTGACTCAAACCACGGGATCCCTGCGCGGCCGGCGCTCCCACTCGGAGATTTTCCAGGGTTTGTTGGCTGGAGGATGGTAATTCACGGGAGAAAATGGAAAATCTCGTGTGGTGCCTCCCAGGTCCTGGCAGCTGAGGGGTGAAGCACGCCAGGATCCAGCTGATCCCTCAAACCTCGCTCTGGATCCAGCTGATCCCTCAAACCTCCCTTCCCGAGGCTCTGGAGAGCTGGGTCCTGGAGAAATCCCTCTGCAGCCCCCAGGATGAGGGTGGGGGGCAGGAGTGGGTAAGGGGAGGTGTGGGATGAGCAGAGGGAACGCTGCAGAGAGCAGCTCTGGGGATGCTCCTGCCGGTCCAGGACCTGGCAGGACCTGGCAGGACCTGGCAGCTCAATTAAGTGACTCATTAGCAATCAGTGGTTCTGCCCTTCTCGTTATGGCCGGGCAGCACCAGCTCCTGCCAGCCAGGACCTGCTGCTGGCCCCACAGGCCGGGAGCCTCCGCGGGAGCCTCTGTGGGATGGGCAGAGGAGCTCCCGTTCCCCCCGGGGCTCCACGGGTAGATTCCCGGTGGGATCCGCGGCCGCCCCCTCCCCACCGCTGGCTGCGTTCGGAACATCGGAATATCAGCGGCTGCCGACGGTCTCGTCCGCCCGAGCTGAGGGGGAACAGGGCCCCCGGCGGGGCGGGCAGGGACCCCCTGGGAACCGCGGCTTTTCCCGGGGGTCGGGCACAGCTCATTCCCGGCTTGCGGGGGGATGGATTCGGCCCGGGGCGGCGGGGACAGCCGGGGCTGTGACCGGGACGGGCTCTGCGGGGCCGCCCCAGCCCACGAGGCATCCCGGAGCCATCCCGGAGCCATCCCGGGGCTGTCCCGGAGCCGTCCCGGGGCGCGGCCGGGCTGCGAGTGCCCCCGCGCGGTGCCGGGCCCGGGATGGGGATGGAGCCGGGGAAAGGGGTGGAGATGGGGTTAGGGATGAAGCCGGGGCTTGGGAGGGAGCCGGGGAAGGGGATGGAGGTGGATGGAACCAGGGGTAGGGATGGATGGGGCCGGGAATGGAGCCAGAGATGAGGATGGAGCTGGGAGTGGGGATGGATGGAACCAGGGATGGAACTGGGAATGAGACTGGGTAAGGATGGAGGAACCAAGGATGGAGTCAGGATTTAGGGCTGGAGTTGGGGAGGGGATGGATGGAACCAGGGATGGAACTGGGAATGAGACTGGGTAAGGATGGAGGAACCAAGGATGGAGTCAGGATTTAGGGCTGGAGTTGGGGAGGGGATGGATGGAACCAGGGATGGAACTGGGAATGAGACTGGGTAAGGATGGAGGAACCAAGGATGGAGTCAGGATTTAGGGCTGGAGTTGGGGACGGGGATGGATCCAGGGATGGGGAAGGAGCTGGAGCTGGTGCTGCAGGGATGGGAACAAGACCAAGAGGAGAAACCCTCTGGGAGGGGATGTGGGGGTAAAAGGGAGAGGCCGCGAGGGAAGTTTCGTTTGGATATCAGGAAAAAACTTTCCACTGCAGGGGTGGCCAGGCTCTGGAACTGCTCAGGTGGTGGAATCACCCCTGGGAGTGTTAAAAACCTTCTGAACTCGGGGCCGTGGATTAGTGGTGACCAGGGCAGCGCTGGGGAATGGCTGGATCCAAGGATTTTGGCGGTGTTTTCCAACCTTTCCTCCCTCAGGCTGTTCCCAGCCCCTGGAATGAAAGCCAGATCTTCCCGGTGGAGATCCCAAAAGCTCCGCAGGGCGGGGGGAGCTGGCAGGGGGCAGGAGGAGCTGGGAGATGCCCCCGTGCCCCCTTCCCCGCCCAGCACAGCTCTGGGATGGGCAAATCCAGGAGTTTCACCTGCAAAAAGCAGGGAAGGAGGGAATTCCGCAGGCCTGGGGCTGGCGGGGAAGGGGCTGCCGTGCCTCCCTCCCCCCGGGCTGGGTGCTGGCGGCCGGGAGGGCGATGGGGGTTGGATTGCTGTGCCTGACCCTAATCCTCATTAGCCCGAAACTCATTTCAATTAAGCCGGGCCGGGCTCCTCCTTTGTCGTGGCGTTAATTGGACCGTGCCCGCTGCTAAATGGGCAGCTCAAGCACGGCCAGGACCCGGAGAAAAGCCCCGGCGCGTCCCCTGATGGGGTTGGGAAGTGCGGGAATCACGGAATAATCGGGTTCTTCCTCTTTGGGGCCGCCCCCCCGGTTCCCAGCGCTTCTGCCAGATGGGAATGGGAATGGGGCCCCCTCGGTGGGGTTCGCCCACGGGCTCTGTCCCCATTCCCCGCCCCTTCTCCTTCCTCTCCTCACGGCCTTTGTGCCAAGCTGGGAAAGCCGAGCCCGGCCTGGGAATCCCTCCCTTCAAGAAGAAGATTGGGAATTCTTGGCTCTTTATCCCGTCCTCTGCTCGCCTGGATTTCCCTCCTCCACCCTCTCGCGCGCTCTTTATTTTTCGGTTTGGGATTTCTCCGCCCGATTTTCCTCCCTCGTGCTCCTCACCCCCGTTTTCCCTGCGCCTTTTTTCCCTCCAAAGAAACCCTTTCCTGCCACCTCCTGTTCCCCTTTGGTGGCCACCACGGGCCGGGTTTTGGCTCTGCAAAAATTCTCAGTCTCAGGGAAGGATGTGTGAAGCAGCTGGGCGCCCGTGCATCGATTAATTGGGAAACCAAGGACAAATTAATTGGCCGACATGAATAAATTAATGTTGCGCCCATGCATGAATTAATTGGGCGCCCATGCACGGGATAATTGTGCACTCGCGCGTGACGTAATTGGGCGCTCATGCATGAATTAATTGGGCGCTCATGCATAAATTAATTGGGCGCGCGCGAATGACGTCACTGGGCGCTCACGCATAAATTAATTGGGCGTTCGTGCATCAATTAATTGGGCGCACCTGCATAAATTAATGAGCGCCCAGGTGCGATGCCAGGGTGGTCCTGGCTGGGAGCGAAGAGCTCCCACCTGAACTCATCGGGCGCTCAAGCGCGGCCTGATTGAGCAATCAAACAGGAATTAATTGCGCGGGGCTCACCGGGTGCTGTGCGTGCGCTAATTGGGCCCTCGTGCATAAATTAGCGGGGTGGGGCCTCAGCCAGGTACAGAGGGGGGAGGGTGGGAAGGGGTTGGAGCCCTGGGGATGCTCCAGTTGGGTGCGCTGGGAGCTGTGGTTCCTTGCCAGGGCAGCGGGGGCTGGATGGATTTGGGATCCCCCTCAGGACGCGCCCCCCAAATTCCCTCCTTGGGGCCAGAGGGGTTTTGGCAGCAGGAGGTTTCAGCTGGGTGAGCTCAAGCAAGAATTCCCAAGCGTTCCCCTCTCCAGGGCGCATTCCCGAGCCTCTGCGTGTGATGGAGAAGTCAGGGCTCAGCCGGAAGTTTGGGAATCTCTGCCTCCTTAACAGATCCGTAATTCTTGTGTCAGGACACATCCACAGCCTCTGGAGACTCCCCTGTTTTCGGAAATCCGAACAAAACCTACCCGGGCCGTTCAAACCAACTCAGTGGCACCTGAGGGGGATCCAGGGAGAAAAAAAGCTCAGTCAATTACACTTAATTAACATTTAATTAATGCATTTGATGGCTTTCCGTGTTTCCATGCAGCGGCCTGGATCTGCCCGCACGACAGAACCAGAGCTCGTGGAGGTGGAAATCTGGGAACGTTTCCGTGTTTTCCAGCGGGGATGGATCCCCCTTTTCACCTTTCCCATGGGAATCCTGGGATGGTGGGAGCTGTCCCTGCCTGTGGGAACCCGAGGAGCTTTAAGGTCCTTTCCCACCCAAACCAGTCTGGGATTCCGGGATTTTATAATCCACAGGCTCTGGGAAGCCTGGGATTTTCCTGCACATCCAGAGGCTTGGAGAGAGGGACTTTCATGGGTGGAGTGAGGCTGTGAGAGGTGGGAGAGCTTGGGGAAATCCTGACTCCAAATCCTGGGATGCTTCCAGTGCCAGCTGTGACAACTCCTGGTGGAATTCTGGCCGGGTGGAATTCTGGCCCTGCGCTTCCCGCTGGCTTCTCTTCCCAAAAAAAACCACGGATCACAGACATGACCTGACCTACGGGAATTTTAACAACTCCCCACCACAGCACTGGGAATATTCTTGGAGAATTTATAGAGGAATTCCCAGTTCCTCCCCGCGGGACACTGGAAGTGCAGCCCAGTCTCTCCAGGCTCGACCTCCCTCTCCAAACAGCTCACGAGCTCCGGGGTTTTTTTCTTTTCCCCCTTTTCCATATGGTGTCCAGCCCACCTTGGGCCAGATTCCCGCCTGGCAGACAGCTGGGAACAGAGGGAAAACAGCAGCCGCCGCTCCCGGAACTTCCAAAGGGCCGCAGCAGGACGGGAGAGGGATGCGGCGCCGGGAGCGTCTCCCTGGAAACCGCAGCGTGGGAGACACAATGAGCGGTGTCCCTCCCTCCTTCCCTGCGGCTGCTCTGCAATTCCTTCCTCATCTTCCTTTGGATGGGGCCGAGGAGCCGCCGGCGGGGTCCCCCCCCGCCCCAAAGCCCGGCCTTTTGTGGGTTTGTGACACCCGGCCTTAGAAAAGCTCGGGTTTAACCCAGCTGCCGCCGTAAGTTATGGAGAGGCCTCGTCGGAGGGGGAGGGAGAGGGAAGGAGGTCATGGAAAGGGTGCCGCGTGTCCCGGAGGGGATCCTCGGGAAAAGCAGGGCGGGAAAAAGCCCTCGGATCCCATTTCCTGCTCCTTTGGCTCTTCCCAAAAAAACCCCGGTGTTTAAATGCCGTGTTTGAGACGGGGACAGCCAAAGGCGCTCCAGGACAACGCCCCGGGCATTCCCTCCGTGCTGCTGGAAAACCTGGATGTTCCCAGCCTCCAAAGGAAGATTCCGGCCGGGGCATTCAGGGAGAGGAGGGACAACGGCCCCGAGGTCCCCGCGGAGGGAGAGTTCCTTGCTGCTCCAAAGCCTGGAGCTGCACCCCGGGAGAAGCTGGGAGGTGGAACCAGGCGGGAATTCTGCCCTGGTGCCGGGAGAGCCAAGGAAATCCGGCTCCATCCCCAGCGGATCCTTGGGAGCACCTTCCCAGGGCCGTGGTGCTCATTCCTGGGGCACACAGCATTCCCGGGACAGCCTGAACCCCCCGTTCTGCTCCTCAGCAGCGAGGATGGAGGGAGCCGCCTTTGGAATCCCGCTCCAAAGCTCTCCGGAGGGGAAGGAAAAGCAGAGCTGCAGCCTCCTGGGAGCAGGGGACAGGGACAGGCTCGGGGTGTCCTGGTGTCCCTTTGGAGCCCGGCCCTGTCCTGCCCTGCGGTGCCTCAGGAAGGGGGAAGGGGCCACCGGCATCTCCCACCCCCCAGAAATGGGGAGAGAAGGTTGGAGTGAGGGAAAATGTTCCTGGCAAAGGGGATCGGGGGAGGAAGCGAGGCAGTGGCTGTGGCGCTGTGGGGTCGTGGTCAGGGGCTGAGCAGGGATTTGGGGTCTCTGAGTGACTGGGACTCTTCCCCTACACCCTGCAGGTCAGTGCTGACCCCAGGGCTGGACAGTGACCTCCCCTGATCCCAGGCGTGCTCCTCTCCCCCGTTTCCCTGTCGGATAAACCTCGGAGGAGCCCGGGGGAGCAGCCAGCGCTTCCAAGCGGGAATTGCTCCCCGGGGAGAGCATCCAGCCTCTTTCCCAGAAACGGAACCACCCCTGGAGCTCAGCCCAGCCCCATCCTTTGCCTGCTCCCTTTTTATCCTTCCCCCCCCCTTTATTATTATTTTGTTGCTGTTGTTATTTGAGAAATGAATTTTAAAACCTGGAATCGCTTTTCCCTCCTGGGAGGATTAAAGCCCTCACCATTCAAGCTCCCAGAGCAGGAAACAGAGGGTTGAGGGGTTTTTTTTCCATCCGATTTCAGCTTGGAAAGCTGCGGCACTGAAAGCCCCCGGCTCTGAATGACCCCGGGGCCCTGAACGAGGAGCCTCTCAATTAAAAGTTTCCCATTGACGCCGCCTGAATGAGACCTCGCTGGGGAATTCTCCGTCCCTCAATGGCCCCGGCCCTCATCAAATATTGAGGGGGCCAAAAGATTTCCCACAATATTTGTACACCTTCCTTTGTGGGGGATTTTTCCCTCCGCTGAACCAGAAACCTTGAACACATCCGCTCGTTAGGGGCCGGGCTGGGGACGGTGCCACCCCCGCGGCCACCGGGGCCAGCCCGCGGGGCACGGCAGCGGCCACCTGCTTGTGTTTATCCCAGCCGAGCCGGGAATTCCATGGAAAAACGCGGGGTGAGGGGGGGAAAGATGGGAGCGAGCAGCGCTCTGCGTCAATTTAGGACAAAACCCCGGGGCTGGGGAAGGGTTTGGTGGCGCTTTGGTGGCCCCAGGGAGAGCAGAGCCTCCCCTTCCCCTCACGCCCCGCACAAAGGGGACTGAAACTGGGGACAAAAGCCCCGGGACGCTCCAGGGCCCGGCTGACAGCTCTGATTGTCGCAGCCTCATTAACGATGCTAATTAGCGCCCAGGCCGCGGCGGCCCGGCGGGGGTGGGCGCGGGCAGCGAGGGGTGGGCTCTGCATAATTTATTCCCAATTAATCTCATTAAAGAGGGATAAAAAGAGGGCGAGAAAGGAGGGTGGGGATGCGGCGCGCCAGGGGAGAAGCTGCTCCGGCCTCTCCTGCTTCCATGGGACTCATCCCGGTGTTCCAGGTGGGGACAGGAGGGATGGAGAAGGGAGCTGAGGCGGCTCAGGGAGAGCTGGGAATGAGCCCAGGGTGTCCCCACACCCTCACGCCTTCTCCCAAAGCCGTTTATCCATCCCGGCGTTGCTCCAGAGCGGGATTGGAGAGGCTCCATGGGCTCTTCCTGGTGCCTGGAGAAGGATTTCCTTGTCCTGTCTTCGTGGCCAGCTGGTTTGCAGCCTCAGATTGGCGTGGATGGGAATAATTCCATGGTTTCCACCACCAGGATAGGAGTAATTGCATTATTTCCCTCCCCTAGATGGGAATAACCCCTGGATTTCTGCTCCAGGATGGGAATAACCCCTGGATTCCCCTCCTAGGATGGGAATAACCCCTGGATTTCTGCTCCAAGATGGGAATAACCCCTGGATTCCCCTCCTAGGATGGGAATAATCCCTGGATTTCTCCTCCAGGTTGGGAATAACTCCTTGATTCCAGCCCCAGGATGGGAATAACCCCTGGATTTCCTGCCTAAGATGGGAATAACCCCCGGATTTCCCCCCAAACTGTGGCCAGACAAGCCCCTGCCCCCCACGGGCTGAGTGAGGGGCGCAGGGGGTGTGACCTGGATGAAGTTTGGAATTTAAACTGTTCCCAGACCCTCAGGAATCCCAGGAAATTCAGACATTCCGGCATAAATCGGGGTCAGAGTAAAGCAGAGTGAGGAGAGGGAATCCTATTCAATTTTTTTGTCTCCATTTTTTCCCCTCCTCTCAGAACCTTCCCTCTGCTCCACAGCGGCTTCATTCCACCAGCTCGGCTCCGGCCTTGGCAGCTCGAGCGTGAAGCGGAAAGGAAAGAGCTTTTCCCGAGGGCTCCGTGGCAGCGTGGAGAGAATTTCCTGGAGAAATCCCTGGAGAGGGCCAGGGGACATGAAGGGTGGGAGCAGTGACACCCCCGAGGTGTCACTGGGGTGGGTGGGAGCATCTGGCCACCACCTGGGAGATCTTTAAGATCCCTTCCAACCCGAATTTCCCCACGATTTTCTGGTTTTCTGTCTTTTTTTTTTTTTTTTTGCACCGCTTTTCACCTGCCCTGCCCTAGGGTGTGGGCAAAGGGAACCTTTAGGCCAAATATTCGGTGTTTTGGAACCACCCGATGCGTTTTCTTCGGGCACGGGGAATCGTGGAAAGCTTTGGGTTGGAAGGGACCTTGGGATCCGGCGCTGCCGCCTTTCCCGCACCTTCCACCATCGCAGGCTGCTCCAGCCCGGCCTTGGACGCTCCCAGGGACGCGGCAGCCACGGCTTCTCTGGGAAATCCACCCCAGGGCCTCCCCGCCCTCCCAGGGAGGGATTTATTCCCAGTATCCCATCCAAACCCCTCTCTGTCAGCCCGACCTGGCGCTGCCCTGGGAGTTTTAAGGGGCTGGAAATCGGGAATGTGCAGGACCTGCCCGGTGCCCTGGCCACCCTCTCCCATTTGGGCTTCCCGGGGGCTCTTTGGGAATGGGAATGCTGCCGGTGGATCCCGTCCCCTCGCCGGAGGCCGCTCCAGCTCCTTGCTCTGTGACGAGCAGGGCCCGCGCCAGCAGGAATCCCTGGAATCCCTTCCCAGAGCGCTTCCCGCTCTTCGGGACAAAACAATTCCCGACAGCAGAGCTCAGCCGTGTCCTGCTCCAGCGGGGACACGGCCACCCTGTCCCCCGTGGAGCGGCCGGGAAGCTCGGGAATGTGGAGATCTGGGAATGCGGAGGGAGGGGACGCGCTCCGTGGGTTCCTGTCCCGGCTGGCGTTCCAATAACGCGGCTGCCAGAGATGAGCGAAAGCCGGGGCTCCGTGTGCTCCAAAGGCAGCAAAGGTTTGGTTTGGAGCCGCTTTTATCCAGGTTGAGGACAAGGAACAATCCCAGGGATGTGGCGCGGATCCATCGCGGGGCGGCCGGGCCCTGCTCCGGGGAGGGGTTGGGGACGGTCCTGCGGAGTGACCGCCCCATCCCGCGGGGCTCCGGGCAGCCGCGGGCCGCTCGTGCCCTCTGCCGGTCCTTTCCCGATGATTCCCGGCGATTCCCGGTGCTTCCCGGGGCTCCGCTGTGCGCTGCTCCCCGGGGAGCGGGGATGGATCCCTGATTTAATAAATCCCCCTTGGCTCGGCCCTGCCCGTGCTCTGCAGGAGCCTGGGAGAGCGTCGGGAGGTCAGGGATGGTCCAGAGGGGGAGAGGGGCTGGGTTGGGATGCAGGTGCAGCCAAGCCGTGGGAATGCTGAGTGACAGAATCCTGGAACGGTTTGGATGGAAGGGACCCCAAAGCTCATCCCGCTCCACCCCTGCCATGGGCAGGGACACCTCCCACTGTCCCGGGCTGCTCCCAGCCCTGTCCTGGGACACCTCCAGGGATGAGACATTCCTGGGCAACCTCTTCCTGCGTCTCACCGCCCTCACAGGGGAGATTTTCTCCCTCGAATTTCCCCTAAACCTCCCCATCCACGATCCCGTGGTTATCCCATGGATCTGCCGGAGCAGCACTGCCTGGAGCTGCCCCCTCTCCTGCAGCTCCTGCTCTGGGATGGGGGACGGACACCTTGGGGTGCCCAAATTTCCCTGCTCACATCCCTCCCTGGCTCCTGGCGGCAGGACCCGTCTGCCACCGTTCCCAGGGCGCGGTGCCAGCGCTGGGGTCCCCCGCGCTGTCCCCGCCTGCGCCCCCGGGGTCCCCCTGCTGCTCCACAGCTTTTTTTCCAGGCGCGGCGCAGTTTTCCTGCACTTTTCCTGGAGCTGCAGCACAGTTTCCATCCACGAGAGGCCACTTTCCTCTCGCGTTTTGTCCCGCGGCGCCAGGGAAAGGCTTGGGAAGAGGGACCTGGATGTCTCTCCCAGTTCGTGGCTGCTTGGGCTCTCCTGCCCAGCTCCTTCCCAGCTTTTCCTCTCTGCTCCATGCCGGGAGGAAGAGAAGAGTTGGTAAAAAAAACTCCTCTGGAGTTTTTCTTGGGGTTTTACCTCCTGCCCGGCTTCCTTAAACAATTCCGGTGGCGTCGCAGGGCAGCGAGAGCCGGATGGGAGCAGAGAACCCTGGGGGTTTCCATCCCACCTCCCGTGCCGGCAAATCCAGCGCCTGCTGCCACGGGAAAACCTCACCTCGGAATTCCGGAATGGTCTGGGTTGGAAGGGACCTTAAAGCTCATCCCATTCCAGCCCCCTGCCCCTTCCACTTCACGCTCCCAGAAGCATCTGGACACGATGTCCTCTAGGATGGCTCCGCAGAGAGCTTGGAGCGGATCCCAGATCCACTGCGGACCCTTCCAAGCTTTCCCAGTCCATGATTCCCGCTGTGCCCTGCTGGAATAACCCCGGGAAGGAGGGCAGGCACCTCTTCAGGTGGCTTTTTGTGCCTAGGGGGTGCCCAGGGGAGAGGAGGGGACCAGGAGTCGGAGTGGGAAGAATTCAAACCTCGGAGGGCAGGAAATGCCCCCTGGGCAGGAGGGAGAATTTCCCTGGGCAGTGCCCGAGCCCTGAGCGGAGACCAGAGAGGGGTGGGGATATTCCGGAGCCAGCTGGGCACCGTCCCGTGCCCTGTGCTGTGGGATGGCCCTGCTGCGATGAGCCCTGGGGTCCCTCCCAGCCTGGCCCATCCCGGGATCCTGCCAATCCTGCCGGGCCGGTCCCACCCTCCCGATTCCTCCTCTCCCGAGCGTCCCCCTGCGCCGGCACCTTCATCATCCCAAATCCCCCCTTTCCCGCTGCAGTGCGGGATCCCAATCGCTGGGAGCGGCACCCACGCTCATCCTGGCACTGTGGCAGTTCCCGCTTTTCGAGGTTTATGGGATTTGATTCCACTCAGCTCTGCCGCTGCCAGGGGCCCCAGCCAGCCCTCCACTTTAGCTCCATTAAATCTCCTGGCTCAGCCCCGTGCTGATCTGTAATTGAACGTTCCCTGCGCGGCTCCCTGCTGCACATTCAGCCCTGGGCTGCTTCCAGGCCTGCAGGGAAGGGGGAGGATGGAAGTGGCACCGGCTGAGCCGGGGACAGCGCCCGGGAGAGGGACCCACCCTCGGCGGGGCTGGAGGAGGGGAGTGAAAGGGAAGGTCCTGAGGGAAACGGGAGCAGGGGACAGATCCTGATGGACCTGGAAGAGGTTTCCCAAAGAATGTGTGGCTGTCCCATCCCTGGAAATGTCCCAGGCCAGGCTGGAGCAGCCTGGGACAGTGGGAGGTGTCCCTGGAAGGCAGAGGTGGAGTAGATGATCCTTAAGGTCTTTCGCAACCCAACCCATTCCCTGATTCCATGAAAACAAGCCAGGGGATTTCACTCGCAGAGAGCTTTGCCTGCTCTGTTCCAGGGCCTCTTCCCTCGGGTCCCTCTGGCACAGCACCCTTGATCCTTTCTGATCCCAAATCCAGGCCCAGGGGATTGGGTCCATCCTGAAGCACCTCCTTGGCTCTGGCAGAATTTTGGGAAGAGGGGAGGGGGCAGAGATGCTGCTCCCAGCTCCCCCCCAGCTCCTGCTCTGCCCTGGAGTGGCCTGGACCACCCAAACTGGGAGAAAACCAGTTCAGGAAGGATCAGCTCAGCTTTAAACTGCTTTTTGGCTGGGCTGGAGCAGGATATCAGAGTTTCTGTGCGGGGCTCAGCAGCAGCCAGCCTGGTTTGGCCACGACTGCTATAAAAAGCAGAGATCTAATTTAATCTTTGTGCCCTGCCAGCCTTTCCCAGGCCGAGCTCAGCCCTGCTGCTGCTTCCCTGGGAGCAGCAGCCCTGCAGGAGCCTCCTGCTCCTTCCCACGGAGATTCCCAGGGCGCTCCTGGTTTCCAGCAGTGGATTGGATTGACTGGATTACGAAGCCAGAGGAGAGAGGGAGCTGCTTGCAGCAAATCCGGCCTGACTGGACTGGGAGCGAGCCCTGGGCAAGGCTCTGGTCCCAGGCTGAGCTTTGATTCGAGCTTAGCAAGGCCGGATTTGCTTCCCTTTCCTCCTCCCACCGAAGCCTCTGGATTCAAACCTCTGGTCCATGTTGGAATATTTTCCTTTGGTTTTTTCCCTTCTTGACCATCCAGTGAGTGGGACAGGATCGCTCCCAGATCCGGCAGCTCTGCAGGAGAGGATCCTATTCCGTCACGGGATGGTTTGGGGTGGAAGGGGCTTTTAGGATCATCCCATTCCCACGGGCAGGGACACCTCCCACCGTCCCAGGGTGCTCCAACCTGGCCTTGGACACTCCCAGGGATGGGGCAGCCACCGTTTGTCAAGGAAATCTGTTCCAGTGCCTCCCCACCCTCACCTAGAGCTCTTTTAGCCCTGGAAAATCGGGGAGAAGAGCAGGAATCCCTGGATTCCTGAGTTCCAAGGAATCCCTCCTTGGAGCGGGAGCAGAGCTCCGGCGGCTGCCGTCAGCTCACCCACCCCAGCTCTGTCTCCAGGGCCTCCCTCCTGCCCCCAACCCCTGCTTTGCCCCCTGGCCAGCGGCGGCAGAGGCCGCAGAGCTCCCCGGGGAGTGAATGGTGCCACTGTCCCTGCCCGGGCACGGGGGCACGGGCGGGGCCGAGGAGCTGCCCCGCTGCCAGCCCCGGGAATGGCCCGGCTCGGCTCCCCAGCCGGGATTATGTGTCTGGACAAGCCCTCGGCAGCTGTTTTCCAGCTCTCGCCTAACAAAGAGCACTTTCATGGCAAAGAGCAGGACTGGGCTTTGCGGCCGAGCCGGGAGCGGAGGGGCTCAGGACCCCCCCGCGCTGCCCTTCCGGGGGTGTGGGCACTCGGGGTGGCACCCACAGGCAGGGACAGGCTCTGTCCCTCTGCCTGTGCCCCAAAACATTCCCAAGCTTTCCTGGACACTGCACCAGCCCCGCTCTCGCCGCTAAAACCAAGCCCGGCCTGCCTGGGGTTGGAAATTCGGGTTCTCCCGGTGGGCTCAGCTTTTCCCCCTCACAGCCTTCACCCTCCCCTCTCCCCGCTGCCTGTTCCCCCTGCTCCCAGCTGGAACACCCCGGGAGAGGGGGAGAAGGGCCAGCCTGGAGTGGCTGAGTCAGAGCAGCCCTAATGGATGAGGCTGCAGCTCCCTGGGAGCACTTTGGATAATTGAAAGGCTCTGCCAGGACGCGCTGCCCTGACGGCTCCCGAGCAGCTGGCGCGGAATCCGGAGGCTCCGGCGCTGCGGGGCTCAGCTCTTGGCTCCTCTCCCGCTCCCTGCAGCAAACTCGGTGGCCTTGGTGGGACTGGGGTGCCTTTCCAGGTGGTTTTTAGCTCCGCTGGGAATTTAGGGCAGGTTTGGGGACTGGCAGGGGTGAGGGGGCTTCCCTTGGGGTGCAGCAGCGAGAGGAAAATCCTCTTCCGCACCCCAGACTGGATTAGCAAAGGAGTTTTGGAGGGGAAGGAATCAGAGAATCATGGAGTGGGTTGGGCTGGAAGGGACCTTTAGAGGTCACGCAGTTCCACCCCCCTGCACTGGGATTTCCCCCGGATTCTTCCCTTCCTCTCTCGCCACTTTTTGTCGGCTTTTTAAAATTCGGATTCAGCGCTTTGTGGTGGCTCCAAGAGGCAGATCCAGGGAAAGGAGCGGGCTGCTCTCCTCCATCCCTCCCTCCATCCCTCCCTCCATCCCTCCATCCATCCCTCCACCCTCTTTAACCTCCCGTTGGCAATTCCTTGGCTTTTCCTGACGCTGCAGCATCCCTGGGGAGGGGATCCCTCCCAAACTCCCGCTCATTCCCAGGCCAGCAGGTGCAGGGCACCCTCAGCTCCCGTTTTCCTGCTCCCTCTCTCCCTGCACGGCCTGAGCTGAGCCAGGAGTGACGCTGGGAATGATTCCCGTGCTTTTGGTGCCCTCCTGACGGAGTTTCAGCCTCTCTGGGACAGCACCCTCGGCGTTATCCCCATTTTAACCAGGAAAAAGCAGGAGGACACCGGCCAGTGCCTCGCCCAGGGGCAGAATCCAGGGAAGAGCAGGCAGGAAGAGGTTAAACCCCGCTCCGTGTGTGTGTGGAATGACGAATGCAGAGCTGAGCTCTGGGCAGATTCGGATCCCCAGCGATGAAATATTCCCTGGTCATTCCCGGTGTGTGACTCACAAACTGATTTCAGAGGGAAAAATCTTTTCAAAGCTCACTTTCAATTCTTTTTTCTCTTTTATTCCCCCCCTTCTCTCTATTTTTT
>VZTE01004914.1:144330-177024 GCA_013397775.1 Eulacestoma nigropectus | reverse complement strand
CTTCTCGGGGAGCCAGGTCCCTCCTCCTCCTGGGATTTTCCTCCTTCTCCCATCCCCTGCTCTCCCCTCCCCTCGCTGCCTCCCTCCCTCCCTCCTCTCTTTCTTTCCTCCTTTTCACCTCCTGGAACAAAAGTGGCCCTTTCGGCTGCGCCAGCGCTGCCTGCGAGCGGGGCCGCTTTGTCTGCGCGCAGCGCCGGGGCACCGGCACCGGCACCGGCACCGGCACCGGGCCGCCACCGCCGCCGGGACCATGGGGACACCGCGGGCGGCCGCGGGCCGGGCGCTGCTGGCGCTGCTGGCGCTGGGAATGGCACTGGGATTGGGATTGGCGAGCTGCCCCGAGCGGGAGCTGGAGCGCAGGGAGGAGGAGGCCAACGTGGTGCTCACGGGCACGGTGGAGGAGATCATGAACGTGGACCCGGTGCACCACACCTACTCCTGCAAGGTAAAGCCGCGGGGGGAACTTTCGCCCCGCGCGGTTTGGGGTGGGACTGGGGGGGGGTTTAGGCTGCGGAGCGGCTCCCGGAGCTGTGGCCGGGGGGGGGAAATCTCCGGAGGTTGCTTTTTATGGGCATTTCCCTCTCTGGCGAGATGCGGAGCTGCCTCCCAACTTTCCGTGCCCGGCTGCCGGGAAGGTGCTGGGAGCCTCTCCTGCCTCCCCCCGCGGCTCGCTGTTGACTTTAGCAGCATCTCGAGTTCCCGCAGCCCGAGCTATTGTTTAACCACCGACCTGGCCTCGGGCTGTGGGGTTTTGTTATCTCCCCCCGAAGCTGCGAGACGGCGAAGTCCCGAGCAACCTGAAATCCCATCCGCCCGCTTGACAGAAAACGTGCCGGACGCCTTAACCCTTGCCGGGGCAGGAATCTCGCTTGCAAGGACACGCTCTCCCCTTGCCTTTTCCTCTTCCTCGTCTCCCCATTCCCCTTTTTCCTCCAAAAAACCCCGCGGTCGGGGCCGAGCAGGGCCGGGGGGGACGCTGTGGTGGCAGAGGGGAAGGTGAACTTTCCCTGCAGCATCCCCCGAGCATCCCCCAGCCCCCTGCCCGCTCCCAGCGCCCCCCGACCCATCTGCACCTCGCGGAGGGGATCGCAGCCCCTCCAGGCGGGAGCAGGGACCGTCTGTTTGCGGTGTCTGGCACATCCTGGGTGCTCCGCGGAGAATTAATGAGCTGCTGCCCAGCAGCGGGGCACAGATGGATGTGGCCACCTGAGGCCGGCGCGAGGTTGCCGCGGGGGGTGGCCCAGGGGTGCTGGTGGCGAGGCGGAAATGCCCGGGTGAGCAATGAAATCCCTTTTCTCCCACTGCGGACTCGCAGCGAGGTGTTTGCCTGGCGGAAAATCGGCTTGCAGCAGCCGGGCAGGACTCTGGGCCGGGGAAGGCCGGGAGGGGAAAAGCCGGGAGGGGAAAAGCCGGGAGGGGAAAAGCTGTCTGCTCAGCAGCTCTGCCTTTGCAAGGTGCAGTCCAGCCCCCAGCTGGAGCAGCTGGGACTGGAATGGGGCTGCCCGCGGTGGCTTTCTGTGAAGCACGACCTGAATTCCTTAAACTGGGCAGGGAATCTCTTCCCGGCCTTTCCCCGAGCAGTGCCCAGGAGAGGTTCGTGCGGCTCGCTCTGGAGTTCGGGATTTTGCTCCTGTCCGTCCCTGGTCTCCTCAGAGCACAGAAGGGCCAGGACGTGCCCCTGAGACACCATTCCAGCCTTGGAGTCGTGGAAAAGTGAAAGCAGGAAAGCTTTCATCCCATCCTATCCCATCCCATCCCATCCCATCCCATCCCGTCCCGTCCCGTCGTGGCAGTGCTGTGACACTCAGGGATTCCCACAGGATTTCCCTGTCCCTTTCCCTGCCCATCAGCCCGTCCTGTGGCATTTTTAGTAGGGTTTCGTGGTGTCTCTGCAGGGAAAAAGAAGCTTTGGAATGGGATTCGGGCTGTCCCAAGGAGCTGGACGCAGATAAATCTCCCGTCACTGCAGTGACTTGAGGATGTGCAGCTTTGCAGCAGCTCTTGGCTTCTTGCCCTCCTGAGATCTCCCAAAGTCTTGGAATTGCCGTGGATTTTGCCGGATTTGGCCATCCCTGCAGTTTATTTTGGGGATTTGTTGGTTTGGTTTTTTTTTTTTTTTTTTTTTTTTTTTTTTTTTTTTTTTTTTTTTTTTTTTTTTTTTTTTTTTTTTTTTTTTTTTTTTTTTTTTTAACCAAACACCTGAATTCCAACAGCAATTCGGGATTAAACCTGACCCCCGGCTCCTGCTGTCCTTGCACTGCCCCCGGGGAGCTGGGATAAATGCAGGACCTCGGTGCCGAGGAAATTCCTGCCCCGATTCCCGCTGTCCTGCCCCGGTCGCTGCTCCCCAGACCCCGCCGTTATCTCCTGTCAGGCTCCTCCTTATCTGCGGAGGAAAGGCGAGGGCCCAGCGTGTGCGGGCACTTCCACACCCAAAACCCCGAGTATTCCCGGAGCTGGGTGGTCCGGCAGGGAGCGGGCACGTGGGGATCTGGGAATTCCTCACTGGGGCATTGTTCTTCCCAGCTCGGCTCCAAACCCTCCCAGCTGAGGGCTTTGATGGAGGCCGATAAGCGCGAGGAGAAATGCGAGGTTAACGGCAGATAAACACCCCGAAACAGCTGCCAGCCGTTCCTGCGCTGCCAGGGGAGCTGGGGAAGGCCGACAAAATTCCCAAAAAGTGGCTGCCGTGCTGCTTTTCCAAGGGTTTTGACACTCCTGACCGCATTTCCTGGCTTCTTCCCAAAGCTGCTGCTGCTCCTCTGTGCTGGCGTTGTGCCTTCCTGCTCTGACCCCCCGAAGCGGCTTTTTCTGGGCTGTCCCGGTGTTTAGGACGGCAGCTGCTGTTTATAGGACAAATCCAGGTTCTGTGAGTGCTGTAGGAAGCGTGGAGCAGGATGTGGATCCTGTTCCGGACAACAGAACCCAGATTTTGAGGGGTTTTTGTGGGAGTTGCTGGGTCTTGGGGAAAGGGCAGGGAAAAGGCACAGAGAGGGACGAAGAAGGGGAGAGGGAAGGGTTGGAAGCAGAGTGGATTCCAGCTTTTATCTCCCAGCGGTGACCCCGTTCGGTGCTTCCCATCCCGAGTGACAGCTCCTCCAGAAGGGACTTTGCTCCAGCTTCTCACCTGGCTTTCCAAAGCCAAGCCTGGCATTTCCCGCAGCGTATTCCCGGCAGGAACGTTCCTGCACAGGTGGTCCCCTTCCCTATCACGGGATGCACCCCCCGCCACGCTGGAAAACCCTTTTATTTCCGTTTAGTTTGGTTTTCCCCCTGCCCTTAACGCACCCCCCGTGCGAGGATCCGCCCGGATAAAGTTGTGGCTGCTCTTCCTCCGCCTCCCCGGCGCTCTAAAACCCCCTCAAAACCCAGCATTTTCTGCTCTCCCTGGACAAACAGAGCGCTCCGGGGAAGGGTCCCACTCCAAACAGGTCCCAGCCCAATTTTTTCTCCCTCTCCCTTCCTTTTCCCGGCCGATCCCCGCTGCCGCCGGTGAGTCAGCGGTGACAAAGTCTTAATGGTGCGGCGCTGATGAATGGGATGCCCTCAGGTGATCGCCGGGCTCCGGTGCCTGCGCATCCCTCCATCCATCACGGGGCAGGGCGGGGACGCGGCCGCCGCACTCTGATGTTCTCGGGGAGTGGCTCGGAGCTGGCTGAGCGCAGCAGCCACGCCAATTAACGCCAATTAACGCCAATTGCCATCTGCTGCGGAGCTGGGGGGAGAATTCAGCTTTTCCCCTCTCCCCCCCCCCACAAAAAAAAAAAAAAAAAACAAAAAAAAACCCCGAGCTGTGAAACCGCCCCGCGCGTTCCTTTCAGCGCCAGCCTCGGGCTGTGCTTTCTGCCTGCTGGAGGAGGGATTTTTCCCTTTTTTCTCCTTTGTCTGGCAGGTTTTTCGCCCTGGTTTGCTGCTCACCTCCTCCGGAGCCTGCCCTGGGGCTGGAGCAGGAGCAGCAGCAGCAGGAGGAGGTGGGGCTGCGGGAAGGTGTCTTGACTTGACTGCGGGCAGAGAGCAGCTCAAGCCCGGGGAGGAGGCTGGAGGAGCAGCTGGGGAGGCGGGAGGGGTTTGTGAGCACGGGATTGAGCCCTTCCCAGCTTTTCCGGCCTCACCTGGGGTGCCGCGGCCGCTGGTGGCCTCGGGAGGGGCTGTGCCCGTGCCACAGATGTCGCTGCGGCTGCCGCGATCCCTGTGGGATCAGGGGAGCTCCTCAAGGCTTCTTCAGGGAGCCGTGGAATGGTTTGGGGCGGGAGGGACCCGCGAGGAGCAGAGGCCAACTTTTACCCCTGCGCGATCCCACCCCGGGCATCCCTGAGAGCTCCTGGGGAAGTTCCGGTGCCCCACCACCCTCGGGGAGGAAGAAATTCTCCTGATTTCCACCCTAAACCTCTCCTGGCACAACTCCAGCCGTTCCTTCAGGTCCTGTCGCTGCTCGCAGGGAGCAGAGATCCGAGCTGCCCCTCCCGAGGAAGTTGGAGCCTTTCAAGACCCTCTCATTCCGCCCCTCCGTGGCTTTGCAGGAGGCGAAAAGCCTTCCCTGTCCCTGTCCTTGTCCCCTGTCCCTTCCCGGCAGCTTGGATTTGGGCTGTGCAGGGAAGGACACATCCCATGGAGGAATTTGGGACGGAGTTTCGGAGCTGTGGGGTGGCTCAGCAGCCTCGGGGCTCCCGCTGGAGGATAAACGGGTGCGGGAACCCGTGGCTGCCCCGAACGGGGCCGAGCTCTCCCCTTCCCGGGAGCGGCCGGGGCGTGCGCGGCTCCTGTCACAGCCCTGCTCACACCTTGCGCAGCTCAGGCATGCGGCAGGGCAGGGTGCGGTTGTTGGGATCATAATTGGGGTCGTTTATCGCTTTTTCGGGATGGCTGCGCTGCCTGGGACTCCCCAAGGCCGGGGTCCCGCTCCAAATATTTCACCGGAGGGAGAAAGCGCGAGGAGAACAGGAGAAATAAACTCCTCAGCTCGGCTGTGAACCTCGATTTGTGCCCGCAGGGCGCAGGCGGTGCTGGGTTTGTTCCCTTTTCCTGCTCGGCAGGTGAGGCTGGCGCTGAGCAGGAGGCTCCGGCCGCGTCCCGTGGCTCCTGTGGCCACAGGGAATGTGGGAATGACCCCGTTCCCGTCCTCCCAGTCCTGCCAGGGACGCTGTGGAGGAGCTTGGCTCAAGCTCAGGGTGAACTTTGAAGCCTCTTCGATCAGGGCTGAGAGCTGGGCTGAAATCCTGGCGTTCAGGCTGCAAAAAAATATTCCGGGATTGATGGCGGATCACGGGATTCGCATTCCCCAGAGCCCCCAGCCAGGTCCCACCCCCTGCTCTGAACTCTGCAGCCTCAGATCTCGGCTGGAGACGCCGAGGGAGGGGATGGGGAGGAATTTGGCACAGGGGAAGAGTCTCTGTGTCCGAGCAGCCCCTCAGATCTCGGGGTGGGGACACCTGAAGGGGCCACCGCTGCAGAGGCAGAAAACCGGGAATGGTTCCTTTTCCAGCGGGATGAAATCGGCTCCGGATCTAAAATCCCTCCTGGATTGTGACCATTCCCCGGGGCCAAGCGGGGAGCGGTGTCACCACCGCCACCCCCAAGGGTGGGGGACACCTGGCTGCCCAGCCGTGTGGGAATATCCATTCCCTGCCCCTTTGTCCCCTCGGGAATGACCCTCCGGAAGCAGGGACGCGTGTCCTGCCTCGGAGAGGGGCTCCAGACCCCCTTATCTCGGAGCCACCCCCTTATCTCGGAGCCACCCCCTCCCTGGAGGCTTTGGGCGGCGCGGTGCCCTCGGGGCGGTGGCAGGAGGGACACCTGTGGTGACAGCTCTGTCCCTGCCGCCCTCTGTCCCAGCACAAAGCCCCCGGGAGCTGCTCCCATTCCAGGGGTTCCGTGCTGGGATTCCCTGCCACGGAATTCTGGATTTTGGGGGGATTCCTGGCACGCCAGGAGAGGCTGGGGACGCGTCCCCGCTGTCCTGTGTGCACTCGGAGCCGCTCGGCAGCTGCTGCCTCCTCTGCGTGGGTTTTTGGGCACGGGGGGATGAGCCAGTCCAGGGGTACTGGGAGCACTGGGAGAGGGGGCTGGGAAGGGCTGCTGCGGCCAGGATTTATTTTTAGGCCTGGATTTGGGAGGATGAGTGAAGGGAGAGGGGCTCCCCTGGCTGAATCCTCCATGGATTGGGACAGGGAGGGGAGAGGGGAGCCCGGAGAGGGGAAAGGGGAGCCCAGGGAAGGAAAAAGCAGCTCAGGAAGGGGAAATGGGAGCCCAGAGAGGGGAAATGGGAGCCCAGAGAGGGAAAAAGCAGCTCAGGGAGGGGAAATGGGAGCCCAGAGAGGGAAAAAGTGGCTCAGGAAGGGGAAATGGGAGCCCAAAGAGGGGAAAGAGCAGCCCAGGAAAGGAAAACGGGAGCCCAGAGAGGGGAAGAAGCAGCTCAAGAAGGGAAAGAGGAGCCCAGAGAAGGAAAAAGGAAGCCCAGGAAGGGGAAAGGGGAGCTCAGAGAGGGCAAAGAGCAGCTCAGGAAGGGGAAAGAACAGGCCAGGGAGAGAAATGGGAGCCCAGGGAAGGAAAAAGGAGCCCAGGGAAGGAAAAAGCAGCCTAGGAAGGGGAAATGGGAGCCTAGGGAAGGAAAAGCAGCCTAGGAAGGGGAAATGGAAGCCCAGGGAAGGAAAAGGGAGCCCAGGGAAGGAAAAAGCAGCCCGGAAAGGCGAACAGGAACCCACCACAACCCCGCTGACCTCTCCCCTTCCCCTGCCAGGTGCGGGTCTGGCGCTACCTGAAGGGCAAGGACATCGTGACGCACGAGATCCTGCTGGACGGGGGCAACAAGGTGGTGATCGGGGGCTTCGGGGACCCGCTGATCTGTGACAACCAGGTGGCCACGGGGGACACGCGCATCTTCTTCGTGAACCCGGCCCCGCAGACGCTGTGGCCGGCGCACCGCAACGAGCTCATGCTCAACTCCAGCCTGATGCGCATCACGCTGCGCAACCTGGAGGAGGTGGAGCACTGCGTGGAAGGTGAGGCCCTTCCCGGGGTTTTCCCGGGGTTTTCCTGGGATTCCCGGCTCTGCTGGGCGCCCCGTGCCCCCCGGATGGGCAGGGATGGGTGGTTGAGGGGCGTCCTGCTGGTTTGGGTGTGTTTGGGGTGGGTCGCGCTGGGTTGGAGGTGCTGGCGCCGGTTTTGGGGTCGGTGGGTGGTGGGCAGGGGGTTTAGGGTCATCCTGCAGCTCTCTGTGTGTGTTTGGGGTTGGTCACGTTGGTCTGCGGGCTCCTGGGGTCAGGGGTTGATGGGCAGGTGGTGATTTAGGATCATCCTGGAGTTCTCTGAGTGTTTGGGGTGGGTCGTGCTGGGCTATGGGTCCTGGAACAGACTTTGGGGTCAGGGGTCGATGGACAAGTGATTTAGGATCATCCTGCAGTTCTGTGTGTTTGGGGGGGGTTCGTGCTGGGCTGGGGGTGCTGGCGCCGGTTTTGGGGTCAGTGGTTGATGGACAGGTGATTTAGGATCATCCTGGAGTTCTCTGAGTGTTTGGGGTGGGTCATGCTGGGCTATGGGTCCTGGAACAGACTTTGGGGTCAGAGGGTAATGGGCAGGTGATTTAGGATCATCCTGCAGTGTTGTGGAGTCCCCAAAGAGATTCTGGAGTCCCCACAGGGATTTTGGAGCCCCCAAAGCCTTTGCTGAGCATGTCCCGAGAGCAGAGGAGTGAACAGGGCCAGGAATGCAGGAATTCTGCTTGGACAACAGAAAAACCCCGGGATTGGCTCCCTCCTCCCCTTGGATCCGCGGCAGGGAGGCCACAACCCCTTTTCCAGCTGGGAATGCTGACAGGGGAATGACCCACAACCCCTTTTCCAGCTGGGAATGACCCATAACCTCTTTTCCAGCTGGGAATGCTGACAGGGGAATGACCCACAACCTCTTTTCCAGCTGGGAATGCCAACAGGAGGGGTTATGACCCCGCTTGGGGTCAGCAGCTCGAGAGAGGCTGCCCTGAGCGGGGTTTAGGAGAGGGAAGGAGGATTTTGTTATCCCCAGGCTGAAAAAAATGGGATAGAAATAGAAAATACCCACAAAAATAGGGATCTAAGATCCCACAACATCCTCGGGAAGAGCCAGTCCTGCTCCTGCCTCGCTCCGAGGGAGGGAGGGAGGAGAAGGATGAGTGCGAGTGGGGTTTTTGGAGTGAATTTGGGGGAGGTTTCTGCCCTCCCTGCTGGGATTTGGGGTTTCGCACGCCCTGCTGGGAGCTGGGTTGGTGCTGAAGGACGGAGGAGGAGAGGAAATTCCATGGAGAGCTCGGAGCGGCCTCCCGGGAGCCGGAGGATCCCACAAGGAGAGGGGCTCCTCAGCAGGAGCCGCAGTGACGGGACAAGGAGTGAAGGGTTCGGGCTGGAACGGGGGAAATTCGGGTTGGATATGGGGGGAAAATCCTTCCCTGCGAGGTCGGGGAGGCCCTGGAAGTCCGTATTCCATGGAATCCCCATCCCTGGGAGCGCCCAAGGCCGGGCTTGGAGCACGCTGGGATAGGGGAGGTGTCCCTGCCCGTGCGATGGGATGATCCTTAGGGTCTTTTCCAACCCAACCCCATCCCACGATGTCCCTTCAGGCCCTCGGGAGCGGAGGAGGGAATCAGGATCCATGGATTTGCTGTGGGATTGGGATAGGGGCTGGCTCCAGCCCTTCCCTCCCATCCAGCGTTTTTTGGGAAGGTTCTTGGTGCTGCTCCGGTGCCAGGGTCGGGCGTGTCCGGACCCTTCACTCCGAGCTTTAATTCCAAACCCACTCGGATAAAAAAGGATTTCTCCTCATTCCCTGCCCTGTGCCAGCAGCTGCTTCTTCCTGGCGTTTCCTGGGATCGCTTCCTGCGGATTTTGTCCCTTTAACTCAGCAATTCCCCCTCCCCCAGGATGCTGCTGCCGCGCCAGGGGGGCTGCCCTGGGAATGTGGGAACCGGGAAGGGCTGGAAAAGCACCTGGACAGCCCAGCTGTGCTGGAGCTGCTTTCTCCCAACCACTGGAATTGTGAGAAATCCCAAACCCAGGGGGGCTTTGAGCTGCTCCCATCCCAGGGAGCTTCGGGTGCTGCTCAGGGCAGATGGGATTTTTATTTTGGCATCCAGCCGTCCCACTCTTCCTGGGAAAGCCACTTTTTCGGGTTGTATTCCATGGATTTCCTGCTCTTCCCGCACCTTGGTAGCCCCGTTCTGGCTGTGTGAGTCCCCTCCAACACTCAGGCCTCCCCTGAGCCCTCTGCACATCCCTCCCAGCCCACCTGGCTCCTGGAAATCTGGGATAAACCAGGCCTGGGGAGCTGCTCCTGCCACGCTGGGAGGCATTCCCGAGCTGCCGGGCTGGGAATTCATCTCCGGGCCTCGCTTCCCGTCGGCTCCTCGAAGCAGAGCTGCTCTTTGCTGCACTTCTGAGTTCCCAAACAAACCTTGGAGGGCTTTTTGCCGGAGGAATTGGAGGAATGGAGGCAGCTGAGTGGAAAAACACGGATGTTTGGGAGTTTATCCTCGCCTCCCGTGGCTCCAGCTTGGAAAAATCCGAGACATCCGAGTCCTGTCTGGGAGGGGAGGGCAGCCCTGGGAGGGCAGCTCGGCTTGGAGGGGAAGCAGAGGGGTTTGAGGAGGTTTCATTGGGGTGGAAAGGCTCCAGCTGAGCCCTGCAAACCCAGGGAGGGCCTGGAGGGGGATTTTTGTGGGGTTCAGGGGCAGCGGAGCAGCTCTGGGGCCGATCTGGGGCACGGGGAGCAGCTCTGGGGCCGATCTGGGGCACGGGGAGCAGCTCTGGGGCAAATTTGGGGCACAGGGAGCAGCTCTGGGGCCGATCTGGGGCACGGGGAGCAGCTCTGGGGCCGATTTGGGGACAAAAGGAGCAGCTCTGAGGCTGATTTGGGGCACGGGGAGCAGCTCTGGGGCCGATTTGGGGACAAAAGGAGCAGCTCTGAGGCTGATTTGGGGCACGGGGAGCAGCTCTGGGGCCGATTTGGGGACAAAAGGAGCAGCTCTGAGGCTGATTTGGGGCACGGGGAGCAGCTCTGGGGCCGATTTGGGGACAAAAGGAGCAGCTCTGAGGCTGATTTGGGGCACGGGGAGCAGCTCTGGGGCCGATTTGGGGACAAAAGGAGCAGCTCTGAGGCTGATTTGGGGCACGGGGAGCAGCTCTGAGGCCGATTTGGGGCACGGGGAGCAGCTCTGGAGCCGATTTGGGGACAAAAGGAGCAGCTCTGGGGCCGATTTGGGGCACAGGGAGCAGCTCTGGGACATTTTGAGGGCAGTGTGGGGTTTTTGGGGCACTCCTTTGGAATTCTGCTCCTTGGAAAAACCCGGGATGTGCCGCAGGTGCTCCGTGCATGGAACAAGGTCCCTTTTATTGGAACTGCAGCCATTCCAGAGCCTTTCCCTGATTCCCATCCCTGTGGGAAGAGCTGCCTCTTTTCCTGGTTTTCTCCTGGTGTTGTCCCTGCACCGCAGCCCAGCTCCCATTCCAGGCTCCTTCCCGAGGTTCCCAGGAATTCAGAGGGCTCCTCTCATCCCGGGAATTTGGGAGAGATGGGCTGGGGCCGTGCTCCGCTCTCCCTTTCCACCCCTGCAATTCCATCAGATCCATCCCTGGCATCTCCCCGTGCTCCCGAGCAGGCAGGGAAGGGGTTGATCTGTGGGATTTCTTCCCCTCAGAAAAAGCAGATTTTCCTTCCCTTCCTCCTCTTCCCGGCTCTGTTTTCCATCAGGGATAACGAGGGCAGCCTCAACACCTCCGTCCCAGGAGGGGCAGAGAGTTCTTCGGCAGCTGGGAAATGTGGGAAACGGGGAAAAAGGAGCGGAGAGGGGGAAAATCCAGCGCTGGACAGCCCCGGGGGCCCCTTCCTGCCGCCTCCTCCGGGGGCTGGAGCAGGGTTCCTCTTGGGGGTGCCATGGAAAATGCTCTGGGAAGAGCGTGGAGGACGGAGGAGGAGAGGAAATTCCATGGAGGGCTCAGAGCGGCCTCCCGGGAGCCGGAGGTTCCCACAAGGAGAGGGGCTCCTCAGCAGGAGCCGCAGTGACGGGACAAGGAGTGAAGGGTTCGGGCTGGAACGGGGGAAATTCGGGTTGGATATGGGGGGAAAATCCTTCCCTGCGAGGTCGGGGAGGCCCTGGAAGTCCGTATTCCATGGATTCCCCGTCCCTGGGAGCGCCCAAGGCCGGGCTGGACGGGGACTGGACATGGTGCTGGTGTTCCAGGGCTGCAGAGGCCACCCTGCCCCGTCCCCAAGCCCGGGGTCCCTCCCCTCCCCATGCCAAACACCCCCGTGGCTGTGGCAGGGGCCAGAGGCTCCGTTTGTTGAGCAGATTCCTGAGGAATTTTAATCGGGAGTGGGAGGCCACGGCTCTGGGAGGGCTCCAGGGCCCTGCTCCGGCACATCCAGGAGCAGCTCGGGGCTGGGAGTGCCCTTCGTCCCTGCCCTGGAGCCCTGCACTGGTCAGTGTTTGCCCAGTAGCCCCGGACTGACCAGTTTGTCCCTGCCCAGTAGCCCTGCACTGGTCAGTGTTTGCCCAGTAGCCCCAGACTGACCAGTTTGTCCTTGCCCAGGATTCCTGATCTGACCCCTTTCTCCCTGCCCAGCATCCCTGGATTTGGGGACCCTTAAAAATGTGAGGGAGACACAGCTGCTCCTCCAGCCTTTCCCCCTTTTCCCTTCTCCAGCCTTTCCCCCTTTCCCTTTTCCAGCTTTCCCCCTTTCCCTTTTCCAGCCTCTTCCCCCTTTTCCCTTCTCCAGCCTTTTCCCTTCTCCAGCCTTTCCCCCTTTTCCCCCTTTCCCGAGCCCTCTCTCCCTGCCCGTTCCGTGTTTGCATAACCTGTCCTGGCACGGATCCTGCCCTGCCAGCCTGGAATTCCAGCTATGCATCCCCGGAGCGCCCCAGGATCCGGGGCAGCCTCCCCTTGGGAAGGAGCCAGGAGCTCCCAGGCGCTTCCCATCCTCTTCCAGGGAATTTGGGCAGTGCCAGAGCTCGCCGAGGGGTGCAAGGGGAAAACTGGGGAGGTGCCACTGGTGTCTCAATTCCAGGGAATTTGGGCAGTTTTCAGGGATGTGAGGGGGATACTGGGGAGGCAGTGCCGCTGCCTCAGTTCCAGGGAATTTGGGCAATTTCCAGGGAAGTGAGGGGAATATCAGGAAGGCGCCATTGGTGCCTCAGTTCCAGGGAATTTGAGCGATTTCCAGGGAAGTGAGTGGGATATTGGGGTGCCCCGCTGGTGCCTCTTCCGGGGAATTTGGCCAATTCCCAGGGGTGCGAGCGCAGTACTGGGGAAGCACCTGCCTTGCCCAGAGCAGCTTTCTCAGGCCGATTTTTCCCAGGAATCCGGAATTCTGGGCTCTGCTGCTGTGCTGGGAGTGGAAAACAGCCGCCCCGCGCTTTTCCCGCGGAGCTGGCGCAGCCGTGCCCTCCGCGGACACGGAATTCTTTCCCACCCCGTCTCCCGGATGCATCCTGTGGCGAGCCTTGTTTGGGGTTCTTATCTCCCGTGGCCCATCCTTGTTTTTGGAGCCGCTCAGCGGAACATCAAAGGCTGGATTTTTCCCACCCGCTCACTCGGGAAGAGCGCGGGAAGCTGGGCCTGGAGGCCGGGCTGGGTTCGGATCCCGGGAATCGCTTTGGACACCACGGGATTTCCTCCACTGGGAAGCGATGGAGGAAAACCGCCGGGAGGCTGGGGAGGGGACGCCCGGGAGCGGCTCTGCTTTGGGCATCCCTGCCATTCCTTGGAATTCTGCCCGCATCCCAAGCTCCCTCCAGCTGATCCCACTCCGTGCTCCTGCGGCTCGTGAGAACCCCAGAGCTCAGCGCTGCTGGCCGGGCCCCAGTTCCCAGGACAGAAATCCCAGCTGGAATTGTTTTTCCAGCCCGGCCGTCAGTCGCAGACAGCTCCTGCTCCCGCTCCAGCCCCGCTCCCGCTCTGCACTTGCACTTTCTTTGCCCGAGGGAGCCTTTTCCAGCCTCTGGAAGTGCCTGGCTCCCCGGAGGCTGCCAGGGATGCCTCAGGAATGTCCCATCCCGCAGCTCTGCCTGTGGATTCGGGATCTCAGGCTCAGGAGCGCTGGGGAGGGGTGCGGATGGTGGGGCTCCCTCTGGATTCCCTCCGTCCCCGCTTCTGCTTTTCCGTGGGGGTTTTGTCCTTCAGGCCGGGCTTTTCCAGCCTGGAAAAGGAGCGGAGGATCCCAGAGGGGAGAGGGGTTGAAGAGGGTACTGGGGCGTTCCTGTGGATTATCCCTGCTCCTCCTCCTCTCCGGGAGCATCCCACTGGGAGCCTCCCGCTGGCCAGGGGCACTGGGAGCGCTGGGCCCTGGCGTTTCCACGGCCTCTGGCAGCAGCAGTGAGTGACCAGTGACCAGCGGGGCAGGAGCAGGGAGTGACCAGCAGCAGGGAGTGACCAGCAGCAGGGAGTGACCAGCAGCAGCGAGTGACCAGCAGCAGCGAGTGACCAGCAGCAGCGAGTGACCAGCAGCAGGGAGTGACCAGCAGCAGCGAGTGACCAGCAGCAGCGAGTGACCAGCAGCAGGGAGTGACCAGCAGCAGGGAGTGACCAGCGCTGCTCCATCCCCGGGGGAGGACGTTGGACGTTCCAGCCCCTCCGCCCGGCCCGGGCGTGGGAACCCTCTGGAGAAGCGCTGGAATCCATCCCGGAGCAGGCGCCGGGAAGCAGCAGGGGGGGCTGGAGCTGCTGCCCTGGGGACCCTCCGGCCGCCCCAGCTGCCGCGATAGGAGAAACTCCAGCCCCGGATCCCGTTTTTCACCCACAGTGCTCTGTTTTCCAGCGGGGATTTTTCCCCAGGGCTCTGAGCCCGATCCTGGGATCTGCAGGACGGACACTTCCCGCCTGTCCGTCTGTCCAGAGGGCTCCCGGCGGGGGTGGCTCTGTCCCCTCTGGCCTGGGGGGCGGCACTGAGGGCTGGGGAGTGACCCCTCCGGCTGCTCCAGGGGCAGGGAGGGGAGGTCCTGCTGAAAGCAGGAATTTAGGGATGAGGCTACGCGGGAACCGACACCCGGAATCGGCCGGAATTTGTTGTGGAAAGGCCTGGAGGGACAGAGGGGGTGTGCAGGGGGGTCCCTCCCGTGGGAAGGGGCTGGGAGAGGGGTGGGGCTGCAGAGGGGACACTGGGGACGCGGGATGGGCAGCGTGGCCTGGGCGGGGCGCTGGGGGCCAGCTCCAGCTTTTTTCCTGGAAAACGAAGGGAAAACCAGCAGGATTCCAGGGGAAATCAGCAGGATGCCTGGGGAAATCAGCGGGATTCTTGGGAAACAGGCAGGATTCCTGGGAAATCAGCGGGATTCTTTGGAAATCAGCAGAATTCTTGGGAAATGGGCAGGATTCTTGGGAAATCAGTGGGATTCCTGGGAAATCAGTGGGATTCCTGGGAAATCAGTGGGATTCCTCATGGCCCTGCTGTGAGTCACTGGATGTGGGGTGTGGATGTGGGATGCGGATATGGGATGTGGATACAGGATGTGGATGTGGCTATGGGATGTGGCTACGGGATATGGATATGGGATGTGGATGTGGATACGGGATGGGGATGTGGATATGGATATGGGATGTGGATGTGGATATGGGATATGGACATGGGATGTGGATATGGGATATGGATATGGGATGTGGATGTGGATACGGGATGGGGATGTGGCTATGGGATGTGGATACGGGATGGGGATGTGGCTATGGGATGTGGATACGGGATGGGGATGTGGATATGGATATGGGATGTGGATGTGGATATGGGATATGGACATGGGATGTGGATATGGGATATGGATATGGGATGTGGATGTGGATGTGGATATGGACATGGGATGCGGATATGGGATGTGGATGCGGATACGGGATGTGGATATGGGATATGGACATGGGATGTGGATATGGGATGTGGATGTGGATATGGACATGGGATGCGGATACGGGATGTGGATGTGGATATGGATATGGGATGTGGATGTGGATGTGGATATGGACATGGGATGCGGATACGGGATGAGCACCAGGGATGCTCCTGGGGAGCAGTGGGGCGGCTCTGGCGGCTCCGGGAGCGCGGTCCCTCCTTCCCTGGCGGAGCAGAGCCGGGCACATTCCCGGGCCCTGACTTCAAAGGCTGTTGCTGGATAACAGAGCCCGGCAGCCCTGGCAACCCTGGCACGGGCCTTGGCAGCTGCTGCTGCTGTTCCGGGCTCGGCCGCGCCCCCGCTGCCCCTTCCGCCTCAGCCTTTAGGGACAGGAGCCTTCCCTGGGTTTGCTGGATCCTCACTGTCCCTTTGGACTCAGCTTTTAGGGACAGGAACTTTCCCTGGGTTTGCTGGATCCTCACTGTCCCTTCCACCTCAGCTTTTAGGGACAGGAACTTTCCCTGGGTTTGCTGGGTCCTCACTGCTCTTTTGGGGTGAATCTCTGGGGCCTGCAGCTTTTTTGGGGGGGAATCTCTGCTTGGGNGCAGCTTTTTGGGGTGAATTTTTGCTCTGGGGGCTGCAGATTTTTGAGGGTGAATTTCTGGGAGGCTGCAGCTTTTTGGGGTGAATCTTTGCTCTGGGGGCTGCAGTTTTTTGGGGTGAATTTCTGCTCTGGAAGGGGGCTGCAGCTTTTTGGGGTGAATTTTTGCTCTGGGGGCTGCAGATTTTTGAGGGTGAATTTCTGGGAGGCTGCAGCTTTTTGGGGTGAATCTTTGCTCTGGGGGCTGCAGTTTTTTGGGGTGAATTTCTGCTCTGGAAGGGGGCTGCAGCTTTTTGGGGTGAATTTTTGCTCTGGGGGCTGCAGATTTTTGAGGGTGAATTTCTGGGAGGCTGCAGCTTTTTGGGGTGAATCTTTGCTCTGGGGGCTGCAGTTTTTTGGGGTGAATTTCTGCTCTGGAAGGGGGCTGCAGCTTTTTTGGGGTGAATCTCTGGGGGCTGCAGCTTTTTGGAGTGAATCTTTGGGGGGAGCTGCAGCTTTTTGGGGTTGACCCTGGGGGCTGCAGCTTTTCGGGGTGAATCTCTGCCCTGGAAGGGGGCTGCAGCTTTTTGGGGTCAGCCCCAGCTCCTGCCCACGCCCAGCAGAACCCTGCCCAGGGAGGAGCAGGGCCGGGCCCTTTTCCCGAGCAGGATTTTCCCAGGTCTGATCCGGCCTTTTCCCTGTGTTTTTTTTCCATGTGCTGCCCCGTCCCCCGTGGATCACGGATCGTTCCTTAGGTAAGAACACCATTCCTCTCCTCTTTTGGGGCCGGGGCGCTTCGGGGCCCCGCAAGGATGCCTTGTGGGATTCCCGGCTCCGGGGGCGTGTGGGAGGAGGATTCCTTGGATGCGCCTGTTCCTGGGAGCTCCCCTGGGCAGGGCACGGAGGGGACAGAAGGAGCTCGTCCCTTTTGTCCCCTGCCACGAGGGAAAACCCTTTTTTCTCCTCGTTGGGAGCATGGATAAAAAATTCCCTGGCAAAAGCGGGATGTGCCTGAACCTCAGGGATCGTGAGGGTGGGGATCGGGGTACCTGGAATGTTTTGAACCAGGAATGTTTGAGTTCCCTCCAGCAGCCACGGTTTTATCCCGGGGATTTTCTTCCTGCTGCTCCCACATTCCCAGTGCAGGACTGGGAACCGCACCGGGGATGGATCGGACGCTGTTCGCTTTCAAAGCTTCCTTTTGGGAAAAAAAAAAAAATTCCAATTCAGCCTCCTGGGAGGATCGGGAATTCCCCCTGACCACGGAAAAGATCCCAGCTCCTCTTCCCGGCTCTCCTGCAGGCAGGAATGCTGCTGATCCTTCCCAGTCCTGCGGGAATTTTGCAGGAGAGGGACAGGGAATGGAAATTCCGGGAGCTGCAGGACTCTGGAGCAGGAGAGGGAGATCCCGCTGCTGGGCACTGCCAGGCTTTTCCTTCGGGCCACTCGGAGCTGTTTTTTATGAGGTTTATTTGGGATTTTTCCATGTTTTCCCATCAAAACTCCGGAGTGGGCAGCTCCACATCCTTCCTGGAGCCTCCCAGCCCTGCTGGGCCCTGTGGCTGACCCAAAATTCCTTATAAAGTGGGTTTTAATGAGGTTTATTTGGGATTTTTCCATGTTTTCCCATCAAAACTCCGGAGTGGGCAGCTCCGAGTCCTTCCTGGAACCTCCCAGCCCTGCTGGGCTCTGTAGTTGACCCAAAACTCCTTAAAAACTGGGTTTTAACGCGGTTTATTTGGAATTTTTCCATGTTTTCCCATCAAAACTCCGGAGTGGGCAGCTCCACATCCTTCCTGGAGCCTCCCAGCCCTGCTGGGCCCTGTGGCTGCCCCCAGATCCATTCCCACCTCCTGCTTTTCCATGGCTTTTGTGCCAGGCACTCTGCCAGCTGTTTCCTTGTCATTCCCTTGAAACGGCCCTGATTGCTCCGGGAGTTTTGTATCCCAGGATCTGCCCCTTGGATTTTGCTGCTCGGGATGGAGCCGGGAAGGGCTGGGAAGCTCCCCTGGATCCCACTCCTGCTCCAGAAGATCCTGTGGCAGCGGGAGGCGCGGGAGCTGCGCTCCTGCCCCGATGGATGAGGGAGGAATTGCCCCGGGAATGGCAGCGCCGTGTCCTCGCCCCGTGTTCCGTGTTTTCCTTGGATTCACTCCGCGACCCTCGGCCTGCAGCTGGTCCTGGCTTGGACAGGACGAGGGGAGACGGCCTCGGGCTGTGCCAGGCTGGACAGCAGCGGGAATTTCTCCATGGAAAAGGCAGAGAAACTTGGGAATCGCCATCCCTGGAGGTGTCCGAGGAATGCCTGGACATGGAATCGCTCTGGGCTGGGGATGGGGATGGGGCAGAGCTTGGACTCGATGGGCCGGGAGGGATTTTCCAGCCTGAACGATTCTGGGATTCCCTGTGGAAGTGGGAATGTGCGTGGTGGGAGTTTGGGATTGTCCTGAGTTGGACTCGGGGATCTTTGTGGATCCCTGGGAAGGGATTTCTGGATATTTCCTTCCAGGATATTTCCCATCCCATCCCATCCCATCCCTCTGGAATAACATTTTGGAGCTCACACCCCTGCTCTGAAGCCCTTGTTCCTTTTCCAAGAGGGGAGAAAAAGACTCTCCCTGTGCTGGAAAGGGAAATGTGAGCTTCCCGCCCGGCATTCCCCGGTAATTCCCTCCTGGAAAACAAACCCCACGTGGCTCTGGGATTTATGGAGCCTGCTCCAAATCCTCGGGGTCACTTGGTCAAGTGGGGGAAATTGGGAGAGCTTTGCCCAAGGTTGTGACACTTAATTAACTCCAGGAGTTCCGTGGGAAACCCGAGCCTGTCCCGGCAGCCTCCGGAGGGCTGGGAAGCGGCTGGGAAGCAGAGGGAAGCTGGGAACAGCTCCCAGAAAAGGGTTTGGTGGCCTTGGTGGCATTTTAAGAGCACTAAAATCAGCTCAGAGTTCAATATTTTACTGTTTTCCTTATGCTTTGTGATGGATTCCTGAGGTTATTCCTGAGTTATTCCTGAGTTATTCCCTAGGTTGTTCCTCAATTGTTCCTTATCTTATTCCCGAGTTTATTCCCGAGCTATTCCTTAGGTTATTCCTGAGTTATTCCTTAGGTTATTCCCGAGGTTATCCCTTAGGTTATTCCCGAGTTATTCCTGAGTTATTCCTTAGGTTATTCCTCAGGTCATTCCTGAGTCATTCCTGAGTCATTCCTGAGTCATTCCCAAGTTCATTGCCAAGTTATTCCTTAGGTTATTCCTCAGTTATTCCTTAGGTTATTCCCGAGTTTATTCCCGAGTTATTCCTCAGTTATTCCCGAGTTATTCCTCTTGCCTCTCAGGTGATCCAGGGCAGCACAATTTTAGTGGCAATTTGGAGCCTTGCAACATAAGAATCCACATATCCCTAAATCCAGGGCCATCCGTCCTAAATTTCCCAGGCCAGGGTCCCGCCCTCTTCCTGGGAATTTTAATGGGATGCGATGGGTCAGCGGCAGGAAGGGGCCGAGCCTTTCATGGACTCATGGAATTGCTAAGGTTGGAAAAGGCCTCTAGGGTCACAGAACCTGGGTAGGTCGGAAAAGACCTTTCGGATCACGGAATCATGGAATGACTGAGGCTGGAAAAGCCCTCCCGGATCATGGAATCCAAACCACCCCCCAGCACTGCCGCGGTCGCCACCGAGCCACGGCCCCAAGCGCCGCCTCCACGGGCTTTTGGGGCACTTTCAGGGATGGAGATTCCACCGATCCCCTGGGCAGGATTCCCTGTGAATCCCGCCCTTCCCCAAGGCCGCGCTGCTCCAGGGATTGGCTTTGCCTGGATGCTCCCCCAGTGCTTCCCAGTATTCCCAGTGCGCCCAGGACCGCGGCCACCAGCACTGGGCATCCCGGAAGGGACCCCGGATGGTTTATTGGGATTTCTGCTGCTGGGATATCCCAGACCTCGCTTCCCAGGGTCAGGGAAGATGGGATGGGAAACAGGAATAGCTGGGGAGGAGGGATTTTGGGAATCCCACCCCAAATTCCTGTGAGGAAGGGGAAGAGGGGCTGCGGTCCTGGATCAGAGCAGGATCCCATTATCCTGCCGTGGGAATGCTGGGAAATGCTGGATCCTAAAGGGGTCGGAGGAGGCAGAGCCGCGGGATCCGTGCTGGAATTGGGAGGGAATGGGATGAGCAGGCTGCTGATGGAGAGGGACGAAGGATGTGATCCCGGCGTCTCCATGAAACAAGGAACAGGGAATTTTCTCCGGAGTTAAATCCCGGGAAGGGACGCAGCTGCCCTACGTGGGACTCTGGCAACGGCAATTCTCCGAAGGGGAAGGGAATGAATTTTAATGGGATCTTGAAAGACTTTAAATTTTCATGTTCCTGTCAATTATTCAGGACAGCGGAAAAGCCACTTTGGAGCGGCACAAAGGAAATTTCAGGAGAGGCCGCGTGGATTCCTGCAGGGAATTTGCTTTTTGCTCCAGTGCAGGGAAACTGGAACATTGGAAAGGCTCTGGAGCTGGGCAGGAGGGATTTTGGGAAGTTGGGATGCGCTGCCTGGGGCAGGGCAGAGGGGAAGTGTCCGTGCTGGGAATGTGGGCTCACAGAATTCCCGGGGGGAGCTGATCCCGTTCAGTTCTTCGCCAGCAGCAGGAGGGAGTGGGTGGAGCAGGGATGAATCCTGGCCTTGGGGCATCATTCCCACCTCCTGGCCTGGGAAGGGAAGGGTTTGTTGGAATCCTGGCTCTGTCCCTGTGGGATAACGTCACAGCTGAGCCCCAGACTGGCTCCCTTCATCCTCTGGCCTGTGGGATCTGGGTGGGAGCGTGGGCTCACAGAATTCCCGGGGGGAGCTGATCCTGTTTAGGCCTTGGACATCATTCCCAGCTCCTGGCCTGGGAAGGGAAAGGTTTGTCGGGATCCTGGAGCCCGTTCCTGGCTCTGTCCCTGTGGGATAACGTCACAGCTGAGCCCCAGACTGGCTCCCTTCATCCTCTGGCCTGTGGGATCTGGGTGGGAGCGTGGGCTCACAGAATTCCCGGGGGGGGGAGCTGATCCCGTTCAGTTCTGCGCCGGCAGCAGGAGGGATTGGGTGGAGCAGGGATGAATCCTGGCCTGCCCGTGGCACGGCTTTCCCTTGGCCAGGGCTGGCTCCCGTCCCGCTCGGTGCCCGCCGCGCCCCCGCCGTGCCCATCTGCGCGCGGGGCTGTGGCTGTCCCCGGCCGGCTGCTCCGGCCTCGCCTCCCCGCGCGGGTGCCCCAGCGCTGCCCGGGGGCTCGGCAGCACAAACGGGGCTTTGATTCCCGCTGCTGGGAGCTGCCAGGCCTGGCTCCCTTCCCGGGAAACTGCGCCGGGCTCCGACAGAAGCGGCCTTTGTGTGAGCGCCGGGGGCCGCGCGCCGCGCTGGGGACAGGGGATGGGGGACACTCCCTGATGGGGACAGGGGACACCCCCCGATGGGGACAGGGGACACCCCCGCGCTGGGGACAGGGGACATCCCCCCGATGGGGACAGGGCACAGGGGACACCCCTGATGAGGACACCCCCCCCCCGGGGACAGGGGCCACCGCCCCGCTGGTGGCACTCGGGGAGCCCGGGAGATCCGCGGTTCGCGGCCGTGCTGCTCTCACCAAAAACAGAGCGGGTGCGGCTCCTCCTTGGACCCCGCGGTCGCGCTGTCCCCACCCGGGGGGTGACGGGCGCCTTGTGCCCCGCAAAGGCGCCTTTGTCCGCAGGGCTGCGGGAGGAAACGGGGCCAGAGCGGCCCCGCAGCCGCTGGGATTGTGCCCCGGCTGGGATTGGGGTCCCCGGGGCTGTCCCGGTGTCGGGAATGGCGCTGGGGACGGGGACGTTGCTCGGGGAGGTGACAAAGCGGTGGCACCACAGAGGCTCAGCTTTGTGTCCTCGCAGCTCGGCGCTGTCCCTGAGGGACGCGCGGAGCGTGATCCTGGCGGGGTTTGGGATCCAGGGAGCTGCTTCCCGGGATTTTCTGTCTGTAATCACCCCCCGGTCCCCTCAGCGGGGCTGGGGACAGCTCAGGCTGCCGGGAGGGGACGGATCCAGCACTGGGTGGCTCTGCTTCCCTCTGTTCCCTGAGGGGGGAATCAAATCCAGCCCTGGTGGGGCGCAGGAAGGAGAACTGTGGAGAGATTTGGGAATTCTGGGTTGGTTTCACGTGGAGAAGCGGAAACTCAGCAGGAGAACAAAGAGCTGATTTAGGGACGAGGTGGAAAATCGCACCTGGTGTGGGATTTGTGCAGCACGGGAAAAATCTTGGCTCTGGATGCCACGGGGCCTTGGAAAGGTCTTGGATCTCATCCAGCCCCTGACGAAATTGTGAAACCTGCTTTGGTCTGGGTCTCCCTGCTCCGAGCCTGTTCCCTGCAAGGACCTGCCTGCCCCGATGTCTGGGATTGTCCCACCCAGCCCTGCAATCCAGGGAAATCCCGCTCCAGGGATGGCTGGGGTAGGGAAGCCTGGAGCCGCTGCCACGGCCCCGAGCAGCCCCGAGCTGCGGGCACGGAGTTCCCGGAGTGTCCCGTGCCGGTTTTTTCCCCTCTGGAAGCCGGGAGGGTGCAGGGCGCTTAACTGCGAGCCCATTTCACGAATCATTTGGCCGCGATGAGGCAGGAAAGTGGGATTTAGGCAGAGTTTTTCCAGCTTAAGCTGTCGGGATGGCATCAGATCCCTCGTGAATAAACTTTCCCCGCCTTCAATCCCAAACGTTTGTGCAGCACAAACTCTGCCCCGAGGGATTTGGGGTTTTTTTCCCCCTCGTCCCGGACCCACGGCAGCTCCTTCCGAGTGTTTTCGGTGGTGGCAGAGAGGGGAAACCTCAAATCCTCGCGAAGCAATTACCGCTAATGAGACACTTCCTCCACATCTGCTTCCAATCCTGGCGGCTTTTCGGGGACTTTCGGGAGCTCGGGAAGGGAGAGAGGTGGGGGAATCCCGGCCTCTTCCTCTCCCTCCTTCCCGGCGTGGCTCTGGGGATGCTCCCGGGCTCCCAGCCCGGATCCCAATCCCAAAACCGCGGCTCTGCAGGGAGGCGGGGTGGCAGGGCGCTGCTGCGCTGCCGATTGATTGATCTGCCTTTGAGGGTGGGTGTAACGTGCTTAATTAGTGTGTAATTAACAACAGCGCGGCCCCAGACTTCCGAAAATTCCCAAATCCATTGCCAAGCGCCGGGGAAAGGGAGGAATTCCCCGGGAATTCTGCGCTTGCGGAGGGGTTTCAATGTGAAGTCGCTGGGAGCTGTTTGTGGCTATCCCGACTTTTTCCAGCCCCTCGTCCCGGCTCCGGGGCGCTCCCGGGTGAGGAACACCCACCCCAACCCCATTCCCTGGAAGGCAGCAGCTTCCCCTCCGAAGGAAAACTGGGAAAGGCGCCCGCTGCCCTGCCCGTGTTTGCTTTAGAGGCACTTCCCGGGCCCGGGATCTCCAGGCAGGGTTTTCCCAGGGAACAACGTGCCAGGCTGAGCTTTGCCCCGTCCTTTGGCAGGGAAGGGGCCCGGGATAAAGGCTGGGAGTGACTCGGGAGCCGCCTCCGGGGGTGGCTCGGCCAGGCCACACGTGGCTTCCCAGCAGTGCCACTCGTCCCAGACACCCGGGGTGAGTCAAAGGCGCGTCCTGGGCGCCTCGGGAGGGAAGGGCAAAGCAGGGAAGGGCAGCTTTGTTCCAGCAGGGAATCCACCAGCACCATCCTCCTGCCCTGCCTCGCTTCCCAGGGATATTCCCCGCTCCCAGCGCGCTGCTGGCCAGGGAAACCTTCCAGAGGCGAGTGCCTGACCTTGGAACGGA
Organism: Eulacestoma nigropectus; assembly: GCA_013397775.1. Classification (NCBI taxonomy): domain Eukaryota; kingdom Metazoa; phylum Chordata; class Aves; order Passeriformes; genus Eulacestoma; species Eulacestoma nigropectus. The sequence goes on along the minus strand of VZTE01004914.1, from coordinate 153,823 downwards.
GCCTCCCGCTCTCCTTTCGGGTTTTGTTTTAGTTAATCCCGACTAAAACAAACTCCTCCACCTCTCCTGGATGCTCTCAGCGGCCGCAGCTCCGTGAAGGGGAAAATCAAAGCCCCGGGAATTCTGCTGGAGTTGAAAGGAGGGGCGGGCTCGGGGCTGGCTCGGCTCAATCGCACTTTTGTTCCGAAAATCAGATGGGAACGTGTGGGCCCTGCTGGGCTGAGGGGGCTCCGAGGGACAGGGAGCTGTGGGATGGCTGGGAATTGTGTGGGACGGGGCTGGAGTGTCCATCCAGAGCCGTGGGATGGCCGGGAATTGTGTGGGACGGGGCTGGAGTGTCCATCCAGAGCCGTGGGATGGCCGGGAATTGTGTGGGACGGGGCTGGAGTGTCCATCCAGAGCCGTGGGATGGACGGGAATTGTGTGGGACGGGGCTGGAGTGTCCATCTGGAGCCGTGGGATGGCCGGGAATTGTGTGGGACAGGGCTGGGATGTCCATCTGGAGCCACGGGTGGATGTGGCAGCACAGGAATGGCCTGGAATCCCTGTGAGTGACCCCTGGCTTGTGGCTCCGTGGGGTCAAGTGTCCAGTCTGGCCGTGGGGACATCCCAAGGCCCTTTTAACCCTTCTGGGATCGTGTTCCCCACCCCGAAATCAGCGCCAGCAGGAAGGAAGAGAGGGAGGGAGGGAAAGAAAACAGCTGGAAAATATCCCAGGGCGGCCCAGGTTATTTTGGGATTTGGGATTTATAAAAAGAGGAAGGAAAACAGAAGCGGGAGCCGAGCCCCCGCGGGCTGGGGCAGATGGAATATTTGTGCCTGGCTCGGAATTCCAGCTCTGCCTCCCTCTCTCCAGCGCCTCTAAATTCAAATTTGGGGGATCGTGCTGCCTCCATCTGTGCTTTTTGTCACCGGGAAGAGGTGGCACCTCTGGCCCGTCCCTCCCTCCATCCCTCCCTCCTTCCATCCATCCAAACCCCTGGGACTCCGTGGATACAAAAGAGGGGCCGGCGGTCGGATTTTGGGCCGGGAGCTCCCCTGGCTGGGTGACAGCTCCCGCTCCCACGGGCAGCATTCCGTGCTGGTCACGGGAGTTCCCCGATTCCCTGGATGGACAATCCCGGCTCCCCAGGGCCATGACCCCTGCCCTGCTCTCTCCTCACCTCTGCGGGGACCTCGTTTCATCCCCTGCCCCGCTCCCCTCAGCCCCAAAAGTGCTTCCGGCATCATCCGGGCGATGCCTTCGGAGAGCAGGGTTTGCTTTCAGAAAACCATCCCTTCGCCCGGAAAAATCCACGGAATTTCATGGTTAATGGGAGTTCTGAGCTTCTGGCTCTGCCTGGGATATTCCCCAGGACCTCCTTGAGTGCCAGCTCCTCGTGGATCAAATCCGGCGTGGTCAGGAGGCGCTGCTGGGATGCTCCTGGTGGGATTTGTGTCGCCTTTGGCGCGGTTTTGGTGTCCTGGGGCTGTTCCCCCCTCGTTTTGCTGGGCAGGATTTGTGTTTGGGATCATCGGGATCAGCAGGATCCGGCTGTTTCCCGGCTGCCGGCGGATTTGGGAGCTCCTCGTGCCACTCGAACGTGGTTAAATCCGTGGGGATGGAAATGGACTCCTGAAATGAGGGTTAATGGGGGAAGAACTGGGGTTTTTTGGATAAACTCAGCCTGTTCTTGTGTTGGGAGCGAGGGTGGCAGTGCCAGTCCCACTGTCCCTCTGCCCCTGGTCCTTCCCAGCTGGATCTGGACCACGTGGATGTCCCCAGGGACACAGCTTGGCCTTGGATTCCCTTCCAGGACCTGCTGCAGGTGGGAAAAGCACCCGGGTCCGTTCCCTGGGAGTTCCTCCTGCTTTTCACCCGGGAGATTTGGATCGCTGGGAAGAGGGAGAAAGAATTCCTCCATCCTGCCCGGATGTGGGGCAGGATCCAGCCCAGAGAGGGGCTGGGAGAGACGCCTGGAAGCGCCCCGGGCGGCGGAGGGGGCTTGGGGAGGAGGAAAGCTTGGGGGCTGCTCTTGTTTTCCTGCTTCTAACTGATTTCTTCTCTCCTTTCTCTCCTCCCCTGCTTTCTAAAGAACATAGGAAGCTTCTCGCCGGTAAGTGGTGGGGGTGTCATGCCAAAAAAGCCACCCCTCAAAAATTCCCATCTTCTCCATCCGCCATCAGCCCGGCTGGCTTGGTCCCCGTCATCCCCATCCCTCGGGCCGTGCCGGAGCAATAGGAGCCGCCCGAGGTGTGCAGCACCCCCGGCCCCTCGGGGCTGTGCTCCCACCTCCGAGCCGCTATTGCTGTTAGATCACAGTTCGGGGAGCTCCTGGCTGTCCCCTCCGTGCCCAGCCCGGTTTGTGCCCCGTTCGTCCCCGGGCTCAGGGCGGTGGCACCGATCCCCCGGAGGCTGCGGAACTGTGATCTAAGGACTCCTCACGTAGCGCTCGCCTCATCTTCCTCTCCATCCTCAGCCTCTCCCCTTCACCTGCGGCCGGGGAGGGCGGGCGGAGCTCTCTGAGGTCGCGCTGGGGCAAACTGGGAGGGACTGGGCTGCTGAGCTGGGCTGGGGGCGTCGGAAGGAGGGAATTCCTGTCCTCGTCCCGGCTGAGCTGGGGAGCCGCAGGTGTGGGGCAAACAGAGCAATTCCGTGGGAACCTCCCGGGAAAAGCGAGGGAGGTGCGGCAGGGCCAGCGGGGATGGGTTGGAGCTGGACGAGGGTGGGTTTAAAACTCGATGGAATAAAGGGATTCTTACGGTGAGGGTGGCAAACCCCTGGCATGGGGTGCCCAGAGGAGCTGCCCCAGCCCTGGAAGGCTCCAAGGCCAGGCTGGACAGGGCTTGGGTGCCAAAGGAGCCGAGGAGAAAGGATTGAACCGGGAGTGCCTCAGATTTGGGGTTGGAGCTGCTCCTCTCCCTGCTTTCCTGCTCACCCCAGGACCTTTAGGATCACTGCCAGCCCCAAAGCAGCTTTTTGGGGTGGGGTGGGGTGGGACAGAGCTCAGCTCAGCTGCCCTCGGGTGCCAAAGGAGCTGAGGAGAAGAGATTGAACCAGGTGTGCCCCAGATTTGGGGTTGGGGCTGTTCTTCTCCCCACTCTCGAGCTCCTGTGCTCACCCCAGGACCTTTAGGGTCGCTGCCGACCCCACAGCAGCTCTTTGGGGTGGGACAGAGCTGTGCCAGCTCTGCCCCCGGGTGCCGAAGGAGCCGGGGAGAAGGGGTTGCACCAGGAGAGCCCCAGCCGTGGAGGGAGCTGGATAAAGCCGCCGCTCCTGGATTTCCCTCCTTCCCTCCCTCCCTCCCTCCCCGTGCCCCCGGCTGCGCTGATCCCTGGGCTGGGCCGTGCTGATCCCGGAATGATCCCGAGGGTTCTGCTGGAAACGTGCCCCGCTGCAGAGGGGAGCCGGGGCCACCGAATTCTCCGGGAAGCCGCACGCTCCCGGCCGCGGGAGGAGCGCAGGGAAGGTTTCCGAGCCGACAGCATCCTCTGCTGGCTGCCGCTTCCCGGGCTGCTGGTGGATACCGGGAATCCATCCCGCCCGCTTCCCGCGGGGAGAGGGCTCTGCGCTGGCCGGGTGCCGCTGGCAGGGCGGGAGCTGGGGGCTGGCTGCTCCTGGCTCTCCCGGAGCTGGTGGGCAGCTGGAAAAGGGTCCGGATTCCTGGGAATGCTCACTGCCCTTGCTGTGCCCCATCCAGCCCTCGAACCCCTCTGGGTGCGATCTTCCCGCTGCTCAGGGGGGAAGGTGTCCTTTTTCCCCTTTCCCTTCTCCTTTTCCCCCTTTTCCCCCTTTTTATCCTTTTCCCCCTTTTTCCCTTCTCCCTTCTCCTTTCCCCCTTTCTCCCTTTCCCCTTTTCCCCTTTTCTGTTCCCCCTTCTCCCTTTCCCCACTTTCCCCACTTTCCCCACTTTCCCTTCTCCCTTCCCAGTCCCAGAGCAGGTTCTGGGGTGAATTGGGGTCATTTTGGGCTCTCTCTGATGCGCGGGAGAGGCGCAGGGAGAGCTGGGGGAGCTCTGCCCCTACCCGGGGGTGGTGTCCATGGATCCGGGGACAAATCCCGGGATGTGCTGGGCGTTCCTGTGTCCCCCCACTCCTCGAGTCCCCGGGGGACAGGAATTGGGGGATTTTAGGGAGGTACCTCTGCCTCATGCTCTGGGTCTGTGGCAGGATGAGTTTTCTCACCAGCTGGGGATTTGAGGTTCTGCTGATGAGATTTTTGGGGCCCTGCTGATGAGATTTTTGGGGCCCTGCTGATGGGATTTTTGGGGCTCTATTGATGGGATTTTGGGGCCCTGTTGATGGAATTTTTGGGGCTCTGCTGATGGGATTTTTGGGACCCTGTTGATGAGATTTTTGGGGCTCTATTGATGGGATTTTTGGGGCTCTGCTGATGGGATTTTTGGGTCTCTGCTGACAGGACTTTTGGGCTCTGCTGATGGGATTTTCTGGGCTCTGCTGATGGGATTTTCTGGGCTCTGCTGATGGGATTTTGATCTCTGCTGATGGGATTTTAGGGTTCTGACAGCCCCCCAGCCTGAGCCACCCCGTGGCTGCGGGATGTCACTCCTTGTCCTGAAGCTCTCCGCTGGCAGCTCCTTTCCCGCTGGGAAGGGATCCTGAGTGCCAGGGACGCATCCGAATTTTATCCCGCCGGGGCTTTGCTGCAGGGATGTGCCCTGGGGGGGTTTCACCCCCATTTTCTGCTGGGTTTTCCAACTCCCACCCACCACATCCCTCACATCCTGCAGGAATCCTGCGGCGCCAGCTGATCCTGGCAGCTGGGGGGGTGGTTTTGGGAGAGATTTGGGAGGAGGGATGGCTGAGCTCAGCACGGGGAGAGGCTGAAGGCTTGGACCAGTAGCTCCCAGTCGCTCCCAGTCGCTCCAGTAGCCCCACGAGGCTCTCTCTGGTGGAGGGAGTTGGGAAAACAGCAAAGCACCAGATAATGAAAGCTCAGGGCCGAAGCGTTGGAAGGGTCCCGTTTGTCCCCCTGTTTGTCCCTCCCTCCGTGCGGGTCCCTGGAGCTGCCCTGGGCACCCCATCCCTGTCCGGGGAGCTGCTCCGGGCTCTGCTCCGCTCCCTCTGGAGCCCCCTGCGGCTCGGCTGGAATTCCTGGCGGCAGGAGAGGGTGGGGAAGGGCGGCAGGTGGCGGTGTGAGCCCGCGGAGGAGCCGCAGCCCGGCCCGGCCCCGCTCCCGGAGCACGGCCAGGGGACAGGGGACACGCTCGGGGGTTGTCCCCAGCACCGCCCCGCTGTGCCCCGCTGTGCCCCGCTCCCGGCAGCCGGGAAGGGGAGGCGGTGCCCGCTGAGGGGCTGAAATCCTCGCCCGCTCTGGAAAATCCTCCCGGGCTGCGGCTTCCAGCCGGGAATGGGGTCCCAGCGCTCCGTGTGAGCCGTGCCCAGGGCAGCAGCTCGGCTTTGGGAAGGCAGGGGTGACAGGGATGCGGGGAGCCCTTGGAGCAGCGGGAATTGCGTGGCTTCAGCTCGGAGCTGCTCCCGCCCGCTCGGGTGGCTTCGGCTTTGCCGTGTGTCCCCTTTGGGGCAGCGTTTCGTCCTTGCAGCCCTTCCAAGCGCCCCGTGCGAGCCTCGGTTTGAGTTTCTCGGGTGCGGGTTCGGGTTAAGGGTTCTGGTTTTAGGGGCGAGGCAGAGCCATCAGAACCCCCCCAGCCGTCGCTGGGTGGGGTCTGTGGGGTCCCGCTGGGGACATTGCAGGGACAACGCAGCGGGAGCACAGCTCCGGGGAGCGGGGCAGGGTCTGCAGGGCTGGGAGAGGGGCACCTGCACTCCCCGGGCACAGACGCGTGGCCCACTCCAAGCTGGAGCTTTTCCCATCCCTTTTCCGGGCGTTTCCCATCCCTGAGCGCACCTGGAAGGCGCTGCGTGGTCCGGTGCTGGATCTGAGTCCAGACAAAGTTATCGAATGGGGAAAACCCCCTTTCTGCACAAGAGGCAGCCCTTTCCCAGCCCTCCCTGGAGCGGCAGCGTTTATTGGGAATGTTTATTGGGATGGCGTGAATGAACATCCCCGCCGTGCACACGCCAGCCCGGCCGCCCCAGCCCAGGATCCCACCCCCGCTCGCTCCTCTCCCGCGGAGAGCCTTTAAAAGCTCTTTATTTCCCGGCGCTGCTCAGCGGGGAGCCGAGCTGGGTCCTGCCGAGTGTTAAATGAAATAATTAAAATCCCCGGGCGTTTCTCCCCCGCGCGCTCCTCTCGCCGGGAATTAGCCGGGAAAACTGCGGGAGGGGATGGGGAACGGGAGAAGGAGCGAACGCCTTCTGCAGGCTCCTTCCTCCTCCTCCTCCTCTTCCTCCTCCTGCTGTGCCTGCCCGGAGGAGGCACAAAATGGCTCTGCAGGCCCTGGGTGCTGTCAGATAAATCCCAATTAACTCCCTGCCAAACAGGATTAGCGGGAAGGGAGCCAGGTGGGGAATCAGCCCGGCAACAGCAGGGGCTGGGTGAGGAGGGGGGTGACTGACAGCTGTCAATCATCTCCCAAAGCAGCTCCGATTTTTGGGGTGTTTCAGGCCGGAATCTGGGAGGGAATTGAAGCTGAGGCCGCTGCTGGTGCTGTGCCGTGCCCTGGATGCACGGAACGCTGCCATGAAAAAATCCGGGCGGGGGGGATGTGGATTAGCAGGGAGGGGATGGATTTCTGCCTGGGGTTCAGTTGGCACCTGCCCCTTGTCCCTCCCTCCTCTCTCCTGTCCCCCGCTGGGGCTGGCGGTCCCCTGGGCACCTGCAGGCTGCTCCCGGGAGGAGGAGGAGGGAGGGGAGGAAGGCTGCCGGTGCAGGAGGGATGATGGGCAGCGGCTGAGGGATGAGGGATGAATCCATCCCTGCTCCATCCAGAGACAAAGATCCGGGTTCTGGGCAGGCAAACCGCCCTGGATCCCTGCATTCGCTCTCCTCAGCTGCACCCTCCGGAGCCAAAGGTGGCTTTTATGGCCTTTTTTGGCTTTTATGGCCTTTTTTGGCTTTTATGGACCTTTTTTTTGGCTTTTATGGCCTTTTTTGCTTGGCTCTTGCTGGTTTCTCCCGCCTGGCCCTTCATTCCCCACGGCCACATCCCAAACTGTGGGAAGGGCTGGGCATTCCCGGCTGGCAGAGGGAGCAGGTGGCACTCGCGGTGTCCCTGCCGTCACCGCCACCAAAGCTGTGGCGAGGACGTGGCAGCTGGACCGGGGCTCTCCAAGCGGGGACAGGGACACTGATGGGCGGAAACGCCACCCCACACGGACGGGCCGGGCCAGGGCGGGGTCGCCCCATGGCGAATGGACCCTCGGATTGGCAACCCCCAGCCCAAATCCTCGCCAGGGGCGCGGTGTTTGTCTTTCCCGAGAGGATGAGGAGCCGGTCTGTCCGTGCCGGAGCTGGAACCTCCGGGACACAAAGGCTGCTCAGATCCGCGCGGGGCTGCCCCTAAAAGCGGCCCCGCGATGGCTGGAGGGGACGGAGCCCCGCAGACCCGGGAAGAAAGGGCCGCCTGTGCCGGGGGGATTTGCATGTGAAAAGGCGCACGGGGAGGATGCAAATGCCCGCGCTTCCCTTTGGGAATTGTTCAAAGCCAGGCCTGATCCCGGGCGTGATCCTGGGTCTGATCCCGGGCGTGATCCTAGGCCTGATCCTGGGCCTTATCCTGGGTCTGATCCTAGGCCTGATCCTGGGTTCCCAGGGGAGCTGTGGCTCTGAAACCCTGCCCGGGGGGAACAGGGATGGTCCTGGAGCGGTGGCAGCAGGGCAGGGCTCGGGTGAGGGCATCTGGCAGGAATTTGGCACCTGAGTCCCAGGAAGGATGCAGGAGCTGGCACAGGAGGGATTCAAGAGCATTGGAAGGATTCAGGAGCTGGCACAGGAAGGATGCAGGAGCTGGCACAGAAAGGATTCAGGAGCAGTGGAAGGATGCAGGACCAGTGGAAGGATGCAGGAACAGGCACGGGAAGGATTCAGGAGCTGGCACAGGGACGATTCAGGACCAGGCTGAGCTGGGTACCAAGTGACCAAGTGGAGGAGAGGAGCGCAGGGCCCATTTTTTGGGAATGTCTTGGATCCTTGTGCGATGCTCCAGGAATTGCCGGGTGGTGGCCGGGGAGGGCTCTGGAGCTGGGGCAGCAGTGGCAGGGACTGGAGTTCCTGCTTGGAAGGAAAAACATGAGGGGGGCTCCATCCTCTCCCTGGCAGAGGGCTCTGAGGGGGCTCCTGCGGGGGATCCCAGCGGGAAGAGCGGCTTGGAGAGAGTTTCCTGCTGAGCCCTCGTAGCTCCGAGGCTCTGTGTGAGTGTGAGGGGAGTTTCCCAGGGGTTCTCACCCCTCTGGGCCCGGGGCTGTCCCTGCTCCTGGGGCTCTCCGGGCAGGGTGTTTGGGATGCGGCCCGTGCTGCCTCCCAGCGCTGGGATCACCGGGATCGTGTTCTCCCAGTCCCCAGGGAGCCAGACAGCTTTAAAGAGGAGCAATCTCCACGATGTGACTTGGGTTTTTCCCCCTCTTTCCTCTGCTTTTCTTCTTCCTTGGAATTGCGCCTCGGGACTGCTGGGATGCTCCCAGCCCCCGGAGAGGAGCAGGGGTGGCTTGGGGGCAACTCGTGCCCATCCCACGGGGAGCTGCAGGCTCCTGGAGCCAGGGGTGCCCCGATAAGGACCACCCAGTGCCCCCCACGTGTGGGAGGGGAGGGTGGGCGGATTCTGTGATGTTCGTGGCCCTCGGGCTCCAGGTGGATTGCCAAGGTGAGGGGAGGATCCTTGGAAGGGCTGGGAGGGGAACCTGCCCCTGGCAAGGGCAATTCTCCCAAGCTGTTGCCTTTTGGAGGGGTGGGAAGCAGGAATTCAGTGGGGAGCAGGAATTCTGGGTTCTCTGTGACCCCGGCACCTCCCTCTTGAGGGGTTTTCCTACAGCCTCCAGAGCTGCCCCCGGTGAGGAAGAGCTGGGCTGTGGCGGCCGAGAGGTGACCCAGCAGGTCCTGGTGGCCTGAACGTGGGGTGCCAGCGGCAGGGCACGGCCTGCTGGGTGCTGTGTGTTCGTGTTTTGCCAGGAACGCCGTCCTGGCAGAGCCTCCACCTGAAGGGAGAGCGGAGCGAGGTCCTGGCAGCCTGGAATTGGCATGTGGGCACCAGGAATGCCCGCCCGGGGCTGTGGCAGGGCTCTCACCCCATTGTTGGACTGTCACTTTGGGCCCTGACCTCCCTCTGGCGTTCCCCCGGCTCTGCTGGCGGCACCTTTCCCACCCTGGCTGGCAGCACCCGGCCCGAGGGGAGCGGGGAAAGGGCAGGAGCCCGCAGGGAGGGGGAGTTCATCCCCTGGGGTCCCGGCAGTTGGTCCTGGTCCTTTTTCCCGGCAGGACCGTGCCCCTCTCTCGCCAATAACGTCCTAAAAAATCATAACCGGGGTTTTTTCTCCTGCTCTTCCCGTGGCTCTGCCGTCCCCGGGGGTCTCTCGGGGGGCGATGCCGGCCGAGGCCTGAGCGCTTTCCCCGCCCTCGAGTGCGCCGAGGGGCTGGGCCGGGGCGCTGAGCCCCCAC